>VFFE01009028.1:2637604-2731648 GCA_008921705.1 Burhinus oedicnemus
GGTCGCCTCCAGGCCCCTCCCCACCGCCGCCTCCTCCTCCGCCCGCCCGCCTCCGCGTCCCTGCCTCCGCGCCCCTCAGCGAGCGCCCGCCCGGCCCCGCGCCCCCGGAGCCGCGCCGACGCATGCGCGCTACCGCCGCGCGGTGGCTCCCGCAGGGACGCGGCCGCCGCCGCCCGGCGCTGCCGCCGCCGCCGTCGCCGCAACGTGTTGCGCGCTGCAGCCTCGCATGTGTTGTGCCCGTACCGGCTGCCTGCGGCCGCGCCGCTCCCGGCCGCCCTGCTGCGGCTGCTCCCCGCTCAGCAGGCTCCAGCTGTTCGCTTTAAAACCTTAAAGGACCTCTGCGTTCCCGCAGTTCATTCCGGTGCTGCTCTCGCCGCCGCCTCCTCCTCCTCCTCCTCCCCGCGGCTGCTGCAAGCCCCTTCTTGAATTGCTCTGCACGTTACCGCTGCTTGGTGCAGGCGGGCGTTTCCATGCAAGCGCCGGCCACCCGCTGCAATAACGAGCATCAACACATCATTCGCCTCCCGCCCCGAATCCGGAGCGATTTTATTACTTGTGGAGGCGCAGGGACCTTTTTCCGGCAGGAAGGTCCAGTGTAAGTTTATTTGCGGCTTCCGCTGTTATTTACAAGTCATCGGTTTTGCTCACCATCCCCTGGGAAGCGAGGGAACCGAAGTTGCCAGGTAAATGCCCTCTTCCTTGTCTGCAGCACTTTAACAGAGGCGGCTCCAAGCTGTCTTGTTGCATGGCTGCTTCACCGCTATTGTACGGCATGAATCGCAAAGCGGAGGCAGCGTTTAACTGCATCGCTGTCACCGGGCAGCTCTCTTCTTTGCCCGCCTCTCGTGACATTGCTTCGCACGGCTCTGCGGAGCGGGAGGTTGCCTTGTCCCGCTCAGCTGCCGCTGCGCTGCCGCTGCGCTGCATCGTTATTCCGGCCCCCTTTGCACCGCTCTCCCCAGGGCCGCGGGGGGCGGGCGGGGGGATGCCCCCGCCGGGCTGCCGGCGGGGGAGCTCGGCGCAGGGCCCGGCGGGAGGCCGGGGGGCAGCGGCAGGCCCCGCGGGGGCCAGCGTCCCGCCGGCCCGAACGTGGTGCCGCTGCGGCCGAGGAGCCGGGCCGCGGCCCCGTCGTTACCGCTGTCGGTGTTGTCCCCGCAGGCCGGGCGGGCGCCGCCCGCAGCCAGCCCGCCGCAGCGCGCCGCCCGTCCCCGGGGAGGCCCGGCGGCGTGAGGCCGCCCGCCGCCGCCGCTTATGCAACACATCATCGATAACCACCCCGACATGGCCACCGCGCTGCTGGCGGGCGAGAAGCTGAAGGAGCTCATCCTGCCGGGGCAGCAGGATGACAAGGCGGGCGCGCTGGCGGCGCTGCTCCTCCAGCTGAAGCTGGAGCTGCCCTTCGACCGCGTGGTCACCATCGGCACCGTCCTCATCCCCATCCTCCTCGTCACCCTCGTCTTCACCAAGAACTTCGCCGGTAAGGGCGGCGGGGCAGGGCGAGGCGGGCGGCGGGCGCTGAGGGGGCAGCCGCCATCCCCCGCCTTCGCGCCTCGGCGGGCGGGGGCCGCGGCCTCGCGGCGGCGGCCGCTCCCTAACGGCCGCCAGCGCTGAGGGGGCGGCTACTGCCTCTCACCTCGGCCGGGGCGGGGGGAAGCGCCTTTCACCGCCGCTGGGGAGGGGACACCGGCCGCCGCCGCCCCCGCTCGGCGAGCGGCCCCGGGTGGCTGGGCCTGCAGGCAGCAAGGGTGCGGGGAGGTGTCCGCTGCCCTGCGGCAGCTGAGAGCTAGTGTGAGTGACACGGGGAGCGGTTTTATGGTCCTTGAGGTGGATCCGGGACGGGTCCTGAGCCTGGACCCCAGCTGACTTAAAGCGTTTGTCCTGATGTTAGTTCAGGCATCGACAACATGAATGTTTACCTGTCCTGCTAGGGAGAGGCAGGTGCTTTCGTGGAGACTGATACACAAAATGGAGACACGTGGACACTGTGCTTTGCCATATTGTGACAGTGGAAATCACTGCTGTCGCTGTTGCTGTTGAGGGCCTACATCTCGCATACAGCGGGTAACAATTTAGAAAGCCTGGTTTGGTTGCCCATCACCGCCAGTGCGGAGTCCTTCCAGTCTAGGAAGGTCAAGTTTTGATGAGGCTTGAAAATTACTGACCCAGTAAACTGCTACAACACCTTTTGACCATCAGCTTGTGTATAAACATTGTTTTACTTTCTGGAGTATAGGCTTGATGAGTGTAGCTGCCAGTGCATGGCTGCTTTTAACGTGCCCAGAAGCTCCACACTGAAAATCCATGTGAAATTATTAACACTTTAATATAAAGACTGGCAGTCTGTAGCTTGTGAGGCCAGTGGGAATCGCTTGTATTCAATCAGTCTAAACATACCACAATCAGGCTCTTGCTTTGCATGCAGCTTTGGGATTGACTTCCAACACTTACGTATCCTTAATACTTGTTTTCATTATGAGATAAAGTTAAATTACCTAGAAGAATGGAGTCTTGAGATTTTTTCTTAATTATAATTCAAACTTTTTCAGTCTACCTCAGTTTTTAAACATACAGTTATATAGCTCAAGATCTTCACCCACAGTTAATGGTAAGAGCCTCATTTTTTGGATGGTCATCTGGAGGTGTGTCAAAGAGACTGTATTTTCAGGGCATGCCGAGCTTGCTAAACATCTGAAAATCATCTCTTCATAGAGACTGAAAGGCAGGATTCAAGGTCACCTTTGGTGATCCTCTGTAGAATGCAAAAGTTTGGGGATCCTTTCCTCTATTTGGTTTTAGAGAAGTAGACTAATAAAAAGGCAATCCTACAGAAGCTCACGAGACTGCATACCTATGTATGTGCCCTCATACTGTTTGGAGGTGTACAGGTTGGAACCTCAGTAGGCTCAAAGATAACCTTGGGTGCAGGAAAGGTCATGCCCCTTCACGTGTGTTACTTTACATTGTGCAAGTTTCCCAGCAGAAGTCCTTTGATGACTCACTGCTTGTGCAGACAGCAGTAACTTGTTCTATATGAACAATTCCTCTGAGACTGCAGATTGCAGAGGAAGCCTCAAGTGTAAGAGACTCAGATTAATACAGTGGATGTCTCTCTGCAAGTCTGAACTCTGGTCCACACAAGTATGTGGAAGAGAGGTAGTCGGCTGAATTTCTGCATTTGAGTTTATTTTATGCTGTGGAAGACTATTCTCCAGGCTGATGGTTGTGTTCCAAAATTGTTTTTCAGAAGTACCAAAAGAAGTCTCATTTGTGTCTACTTACAGACCATGTATGCTCATTTGACCCAGTAAAATATAGGGCAGTAACCTATTGTGTCCTCCCAGGACAAAGCTTACAAGGCAACCCAGAAAACTTATGGCTTTGGAAAAATATGGGACAACACACTTCTGTCATATGATGTCATGTGTTTGTTCAGATGGTCTGCAATTTGATAAATAATATGAGAAAAAGGAAAAAAATTAAAGATACAAGGGAATGTAATAGAAACACTGTAAGGGTCTGACGAAACTAAATAGATTCTTTTTTGGAGTGTAGTTGAAGAGCTCCACAGAGTTCAAGAGCTAAACTCTTATTAATTTTAATGTGAACTGAATCAGGTGTTACTCTGTTACCAAATGTATGTACTCAGAATTCTTTACTAAGTCAAGCTTGTCCAGAGACACTGATGGTGGTACTAACAACAGTCCAGCTGGATACATGCTTATTACTGATTCTGCAGTTTGTGTTATGTTTCACCCATGCACTGCTGTTGATCTTTAAAAAATCTGTCTTTGCTTGCTTGCTTTGGATGCTACTCCCTGTGTGCAATTTAAATAATACATATTAAAAGTGCAAACTTTGCTGACAAAATTGAGTAAGGTTTCTGCTACCCCTTTGGTTGTCAAGATCATAGTAGCTTCCCAAACTTTGCTTTAGGCCCTTGTGTGCATCACTTATTGCTTCAGAATAGGAAATAAAAACTGACGCTTTTCATCATTCCTACTTAATGGTATCCAGTGCAAGCCATGGAAAGCTACCATCATGCCACTAAACTGGCAACAACCCCCTTTTCCAGGGTCTATCCCATCTTATTTAATCAGTGTTGGTAAAGCTCTTGAAACAGTGGGGTGTGTGCTTGAGTCATGAAAGTGTAGTGATCAAAAAGCAGTGGTTTCGCACAACACTTTTTGCTGTGGATTGGAAGAGTCTGCATGATTAGTGCATAGAGGAGATAAAAGCCTATGTCTTTCTCTGATCTGCCTTTGAGTTTATGTGCGTGGGATCAAGCATAGCTTAAAGTGTAGTCAAGTGCAACTGTACAGTCCAGTGCAACAAGTGCAGTGAGAGCTGCTTGGCCGAGCAGCGTGGGCGTCCTGCCCTGAGGGTCTGTGGAAGGCACCCCATCATCCCAGGAAGCCTGGGCATCCCAGGGCAGTGCTAAGCCTTCTGGGGCCAGAGGCTGCGGTGATGCATGTACGAAAGCAGAGTTCAGCCTCACAACACCGGACAACGAGAGAGTGTGTTTTTTATTTAAAAGATGATAATTAACAACATTAAAAATCATTATGTCTGTAGTATATTGTACGCTGTAGTTTGAAGGTAAGGTTATTTAGTTAATTATGTTGTTTTAGTGCCATGAGCAAAGTCATTGTTAATGCATTTGCTATTCATGTAAGTGATTTGTTTGTCCTTGTATTGGAGTGTTCTGATCCATACATCACTTTTGAGAAATTAAATCACAACTTTCTGGTTTAGTAGGATAAAAGGCAAGACCTAATTGTTTAGCAGATACTATGCTGATTTTCTGAATAAATCAAAATCCAGCTGAACTTAATGTGTTACAAAAGACTTTAAATTAGGTATTGGGCTTTTCTTCTATTAAATGGATCAGAGAATCATAGAATGGTTTGGGTTGGAAGGGACCTTTGAAGATCATCTAGTTCCCACCCCCCTGCCATGGACAGGGACACCTTCCGCTAGACCAGGTTGCTCAAAGCCCCATCCAACCTTGCCTTGAACACCTCCAGGGATGGGCCCTCCACAACTTCTCTGGGCAGCTTGTTCCAGTGTCTCACAACCCTCAGCATAAAGAATTTCTTCCTTATGTCCAATCTAAACCAACTCTCTTTCAGTTTAAAACTCTTGCCCCTTGTCCTGTCCCTACAGGCCCTGGTAGAAAGTCTCTCTCCATCTTTCTTGTAAGCCTCCTTTAAGTTCTGAAAGGCTGCAATAAAGTCTCCCTGGAGCCTTCTCTTCTCCAGGCTGAACAACCCCAACTCTCTCAGCCTGTCCTCATAGGAGAGGTGTTCCAGCCCTCTGATAATTTTTGTGGCCCTCCTCTGGACCCAATTCAACAGCTCTATGCCTTTCCTGTGCTGAGGGCTCCAGAGCTGGCCACAGTATTCCAGGTGGGGTCTCACCAGAGTGGAATAGAGGGGGACAATCACCTCCCTCAACCTGCTGGCCACGCTCCTTGTTATGCAGCCCCAGGTGCTTACAGTATCCTTACAGTCTGACTTGATATTAAAAAAAAAAAAAAAGGCCTGTATTCCTTGATTCCCTTTTGCCTTATAAATGAATCTGTAACATAACCGAAGTTTATTGGGAGATAAAGTTTTGTTTCCAAACTTCACTACTACATGGCAGTGCATTTTGGGTGAAATTGAGCTCTCTGCAGAGGGAAGGTGTAGGGCATACATATTGCTAGGATGTGCTCCTGAGAGTTAAATTCAGGCTGCAAAGGAGTCAGTAAGAGCTTGACTCTTGATTTCAATGGGGACAGGACTTCACTCTGATGGCTGAAGTAAGATACAATTCTTGCACTGGCCCCTCTGCAAAGAAATGCATACAGCCTTTCTTTGCACTTCCTAAACTTCCTTTCATAAGAGGAAAGAAACTCACTCAGCTAACCTCTTATATTATCATTTCTGAGTCTCCCAATTCTCCTTTAATGTTTTTGAAGCAAACCAATGTGATTCCAGAAAGAAGACCCCAGAGAGTTAATTAAAATAAATCCATGTACAGTATTGTACTGGGCATGAGGTCATCATAAAGTCATTTAGGAGCAATAGTCAGCTACCCCACACAACGAAAGCCTGCACGAGTACCCACAAGAGAGGAATGAATATTGTTTCCCTTTCTAAAACTCACCCATGGACAGGCTTCATATAAAATACAGGACATCCTGTATTTAGGGGCCAGTGTATGTTGACCTTGAAAAGAATAAGGAAAGTTTTGGAGATTTGTTTCTCTGACCCAGTGGATGGATCTGTATTTAAGTGGAATTGGTTTTCTGGAGTCACAGGGCTCTCAACGCCTAGAGAAGGCAGCACAGTCTAAAGGAAACCTCTCCCATAGCGATGTTCTTGTTGAGAATAACAATGCACACAGTTGGTAGTCCCAAGGGAACTTACTTCAGTTTGATCTGTTAATTTAGAAATTGCTGTGTTAAAGATAGCAATTACATTTTTTTATTTGAATATGAATGTGTTTGAACTTCAGTCAGAACAGTGACATGACCCCCATTATGGCCTATATATTCTTAGGTATCTGCTGGAACACTCACTCAAATGTATGTGCAGTGATTTGCAAAGGCCCATGCTTATATTTGACTCGTTAGAGGTTTGGTTTCTCCTGCCTGAAGATCCAGAAGCCTAACTTCTCATTCCGTAGCAGCTTGAACAGTTGGTTATTCCTATGCAAACTAGAAGTAAAATACAACCAATATGAACAGTGTTCAGATTTGGTAGTACTGTGCTGTCCCAGTACAGGGTAGCTATACCAGATACTGGCTGGTGGAGAATTGTAAGCCTGTAAGTATAGGTTGTCACTTTTGTCTTTCCATTTCATTCGTGTTGGAGCCTGCTGGATTGTTCCCTTTTCCACAATAAGTGGTTTGGGGGGTTATTTATTTATTTATTTATTTATCTATTTATTTTTAAAGCAAGTATTTAAAGTGTTTTCATGTTGAAGCAGACTAGCCTTAGATTAATATTTAGTGAAAAAATGGTAAAACACCAAACTTCAATTAAATGTTAGTAGGTAAGGCTCTAAGGTACATCGTTCTAGTCCAGCTACAGCCTGTGTCAATTTTCAGCAGTTGTTTTTAGTGACAATGTTTCAGTATCTCCTATCAAGGCATGGTCAGTCAGAGGAGGTATGGATCTAGATAAAAAGGGATTGGTCCTTTAATGCACAACCTTTCCATTTGCACTTCCTTTCTAAAATGCACAGAATGCAGAGTATTATTAGACTGCAACATTCATTGTGAGTTTGAAGTGGGTCTGTTTGGTGTTCCATGTGGTTTTCATCCTTTCTTCTACCCTCCCTGTTTTTACCATGGAACTAGTACACGCAGACCACGGCCATGAGTACGATGCTATTGGGTACTTAACACTGGTCTTCACCAGCAAGTGCTGTATTTTGTCCTCCGTGAATGGCAACAATGCTACTGGCAGCAAGTGGCAGCCTTTTGTAGTGAAACATCTCATGGCATTTGCTGAAAGTCCAGTAGACGAAGAGATATGTGGCTATCACGATGTGCTGCATAGTTTGTTTGTATTGTTTAATGTTTTTACTAAGTGATTTAAATAATTCTGGCTCAGTGTTGTGTTGTGCTCAGAAGCAATACTATCAGTAATGTCTTTGGGAGGTTCTTTGTATAAGGGAGCAGAGAGTGGTGGGCCCCAAAGAAGAATGTTGCTGTTTCTGTTATGTGTTGTCTTCATGACATTGAAATATTTTGGTTTCCAAACTTTCAAAAGATTTAGGATTAATGTGGTCAATTACAGGGATTGCTAAGTCATATCCCTCTTGTATAGTGCCTCATGCTTTCTATTCACAGTGAATTATTCTTTCTGTATTACAGTCATGTTTGCTTTTCCCTCAGAAACTGTTAAATACCAATACTTTATGAAAATAAAGCAAAACTGTCATCCAGCTGATTTTTATACTTTAGTCAAAAGCCAAGCTTTGGCTTTGATTTTCTTGGTAGGTTTATAAAACAGTGCCTACAAAACAGCAAAAAGTTGCTCATAAATACTGTATTTCTATGTCTCTTAGCAGTTACGTAGCTCAGCCCTCTACCACCCTTCTGCTAGAAAATTCTCATGAGGAAGTAATGGAAGGAGACAGTAAGTTAAATGACTGAAGGGTCAGTTCAAGTTTTTATGTTTTCTTTTCTGATTTGTAATTGTTTTGCATAAGCAATGCTTACCTCAATGTGTAGTACAGTATATGCGTGAGTTCAATGTCTTTTTATGCATTTCACCCTACAGTATGTTTGAAATAGTATATGTTGAAGATTCTCTATTATAAGATGGAGTTTCATTTTGTATTTCTGGTCAACTTTTCTAATTTGTATATTTGTTTCAAGTTGTGGCCAGCATATTTACACATGCTCACTTATGTGACTTATCTGTTAGATGGCTTTTGAGCTTCTTTTCCATTTTCTCTCTTTAACTGCACTTAAAGCCACATACAGTAAGAAAGTGAAGATGTCATTTTTCCAAGTGATTATTATTAGTGCTAAGAGTATAGGGCCAGACTGTTTTATGTACATGACGACACCAATGCAGAAATTGATTCTGAGGTGGTATTAGCTGTGATAAGAGAATTTAAGGAGTGTCTCAACACCACTTGTGTTTAAGTGATTTCTAAACTTGTATTTTTAAAAAGAACTGAAATAGTACAAGCAACCACAGGCTGGCTGCAGTTCTAGCCACTGGCTGTTTGCACTGCTGATGGAATTTTTCCCAATGGGTAAGAGCGATTCACACACACGCGCGCACGTGCGCACGCGCACGTTTTGGTCATTAAAAGATTTGAAATTACACAGTTGAATGTTAAATAGAAAGGTAATCTTGAGGAAATGTGTGAGCATCACGTGTAATCATTCCACTGCAGTTCCTAGCAGCTATGGCTATTTTTCTTTCATGAATGACATTTCTCAGACTTCATTGACACACATACATCATCTTTTTTTCATATGAAATTTCATGACCCTGTTTGCACTATTAAACCCTTCACCTTCCCAAGTGTCACGTATGTGAAGAGGTCCAAAATGTGTGTGAGATTTAGCTTCATACATGCTTTCAGATAACTTAAACAATTTGAACAGATGGTCAAAAATATTTTTGTTAAAGAGCTACTTAATTCATTCATCTTTGTCAAGAGGAAACCTTGTGAATAAGTAAGTGTAAGGTCAGGACTGTTTTTCACAGCAACTCTGAAGTATTTTGAAGCTTTTTTCTCCATAAACCGGATACAAATTATGCATCTGTGATCTAGAAGAAATCTAAGCTTTTACTGTTTCTTAGAACTGTAAAACTCTTCAAGAAGAATCTGCATCATCACTGAGTTCCTTAGCTTTTGTCAGCGTTAAAAATGACTGCAGTGGGCACTTTCAGTAGGTATACATGTTTAATTACAAAAGCTGAATAATTTCACAGTAGACTGGCATGATTCTTGTAGGGTTTTTCCTTTGTTTTCTATGATACAGGATTTATTCTAAGAAAAACACTGAAATCAGTGCAGATATTTCCATCATCAGGGACTTTGTTGCAGGGCTGTATTATACTCTTGCATTTGAACTGGGAAAAACAGCAGCTTATTATAATAGCAAGGTTTGGGGATTTGTTTGCTTTTCTTTACTGGCACCATGCCTGTTGTGCAGATTCTAAGTTACCAGAGCAGTGATGCAGCCAGGTACTGAGATGCGTGGTGTGGTTTTTTGCACCTTAGAGCTCAGTGACTATTTCTGGAGCATTTTAATTATATGCTGAAATAATTATTTCAGTGTTTTGAGGTTGAGGTGCCTTGCTTTCTGTGGGATCCATGACTTGTTCAGGAGGGCAGGAGACCTCCACAGTGGAAATGGCAGATCCAGTGGGAGCCTAGGGAGGCTGATTCTCCTGGCTCTGTTGTGATAGCTCAGAACAGTTCTGATCCTTTACAAAACCCAATTTCTCTGCACGTTGAGGAGCCAATTTTCCAAAAAGCAGGAGACTGGCCATTTCTGTCTCCTAAATACTATGTTATTAAGATAACATAATTACCTAATGAGCTAACTATTGGCATTTTTCTTCTTTTTCAATATGAAGTTTCCCAGGTGCTGCGTTTATGCCAAGAGGTACTTAATACAAGCCATCTTTTTCATTTCTAGTCATTAAATAACACTAATGCAATGGAACAAACCTGCTGTTCCCTGTTGCTTCCTGTGTTTGTATTGTGCTTGACTCTTGACTTAGGGAGCCAGCCTTGTCTGTGTATCATCAGTTTCACTGGATTTTCATAATTCATTTCACTTTGGCATTTACATGTTCTTGCAGTTTACTTTAGGTGTTACTCTAGTCCACATTATCATAGTGTCTGGGTGCTTGTGTAATTGCTTTGGGGTTCCATCTCTAGAGGGGAATTTTTGAATTGCCAGAAAACATTAAAACACTTCTTTTCACACACTATTTCTTCTCCTATGCAGAAGACCTGTACAACACCAAAATTCCACTCACCTCCTCATGTAAGCACTAAATTTAGAAGTAAATATTATTCAGATCTCTTTTGTAGGACTGTCTGCATGGCTGAATTTCATTAATTATATTTTGATGAACACATTCTTTTAAATTTGGATCTAACCTTCCCTCAAATCTTAACATAATACAAAGCAACATTATAATACAGAAACATACATCTATGTACAAATACAAGCATTGTAATTTCCTTCCAGGTGTTTTCTGTGTTCTCACAGAGCTCTCTTGAGCACAGGAAGAAATGCTTCTAGTGATGTTCAACAGTACAGTCACTATAAATAAGCTCACTTTCCAATGGCGTTACCAGGATACTGCATGGCCATCACATGGTGGATGGTAGCTCATTCTTGAGAAAATATTCCTCTATAGGAGCAGCCTAAGGGATTTCATTTAGGTCTTTCTGCACCTTCTGTATAACAGTTGCCATTTCTGGAATAACCTCTCCAACAGACTTCAACATATCAACCAAGTAGGAGTAGGATCCAAGTAGGATCTTTCTGTCCTGAATAACCTGGGCAGTCGGTACAAGTCTTTAAGCCTCAGATTGCTGGTAAGTGAACTTAAGCATACCAGCTAATTTTAGAAGAGCCAATGTTTATTACATACAGGAAATATAGTTCTGTAAATTTATATGTACACTGGGAAAGTGCATCACTAATTTATTAATTCTACAGATCCAAAATATATGCAGTTCAAGCAGCAGTCCTGCAAGGAAAAAAGACCCATGTTGTAAATGCGGGGAAACCTGCTGCTGCCTTTACATTGCAGTTACTCCTGTGGGTAACCCATTACCTTAACCCATTACCTATCAGTCTTTGAAACTGCTTATCTACATCTCGCCCATTATGACTTATCCTTGTAGAGTATAGGCCAGTAAAACTTACTAGCAGCAGTGGTTTCCTGTCTCATTTCTTTAGGGACTTTCTTTTCAAGATTTTTTTCTTAAACAGGACAAGTGGTTTCAGAGAGTGGGCAAAAAAGGCTATACCTTACCTTGTTGATCATGGAGAAATTTGTACCTTAGGAAGACTTCATGAGCATGGAACCTTTATTCAGATTTGGAAAGAATATTCCCTAAGAAAGGTAAAGGTATTGTCTTTTTGTTTTGATAAAAGTAATAATTCTTAATAATTAGCTTGCTAAGTTAAGGCTTAGTTTGATTAATGTTTTCTTTTCTTAGTCATATGAGTAAACTCGGTGAGTTAAATAGGACTGTATGACTATAGTTGATAAACAAAAGTAATTTCAGGAATCCATCCTCATGCTATACTAATTTCTAACCTTTAAATACCCTTTAAATAAAGTAGTTGAAATAAACCAGTTAAATTAAGGGAGTTTTTCTTTTGGCTTTGAATTAATTTGGGTATTAGTCAGCATTTGTTAAAATCACATTCAGAGTAGAGAGTTACGTATTCCTTGTGGACTGTGTGTCAGAGATGGAAAACCTGTATACTGTTTAGATAATGTTATACTTCCTTAGACTACATTTTCAACCTCAGTGACATGAATGTTTTTTGTTCTTTTTTTCCAGAGAGAAGAGGATCCAGGACATTTCTTCTTTTCCATTTTAAAATTGCTGAAAAACTACTAAATAAATTATTTATGTTTCTCAAAATAAACAGTTTGCTACCTACTTTCTTGTGCAATCCTTGTAGTACCCAAGATGAATGAGGCATGTATGTCTGATTACTTACACGTATGTGACACAATGTAAGGAGAGCAATATGATAAGGACTACCCTTGTCGAATACTGGCATTTATTGCTGAATTCAGGGAGTTTCTCATTTATCTTGGCTGTTAGAAACTTGTGTTCTGGCATCTGATGGGCAGAGAAATTCAGAGATTCTACGTAAACACTGAATTTCTCCTTAGGGTCAAGTGGAGAGGGCTGTACAAGGAGTGCTTCAGAGAACTTAACTGGAATGCCAGCTTTTCTTCATAGGCAGGTTGGGCACCAGCATGAGGATGATTTAGCAGCCCTCTTCAAGAGGGCAGAAAGCCAATTGCTAGGAAGCACTAGGCCCAGGGTGAGTCTGTAGTATATTTAACTCAGTAAGTATACTTATCAATATACTTACCTGATACTTAACTCAGGTCACCAGAATGAGGGTTTAGGTGCTTGTCCAGCAGCTGGGAGATCCAGCCTATTTGGCAGCACTTACGCACCACTTCCGCTGCCTATACCCAGTGTAGGGCCATGGTGGTCAGGCTGAATGTTTACTTCTAGATCCTCAAAGAAGTTTTTTGCACAAGAGGCATACTTACCTTTGTCTTGGTGTAGCAAGCACAAGAATTTTCATCTTTTTTTCATTTTTGAATTTTATTTTCTGAAAACTAGGTTCCTTTTTTTCTTTGTTTCTGTCTGCTCTTAGAAAATTATGCTATTCCTTCTGCATTACTGGATTATTGCACTAGAACACTGAAATTGTGCAATTCAGTTGGAAGATTAATGAGGTGCAATTTCTTTTTGCAGAGCAAATTCTAAAAGCTGGAGGTCACAGGAGACACAATTTATTATTATGGTTTATATTTTGCTTTGGGTGAATACACTTTATTTCACTGGGAATATGGTAGGTGTGAAACATCATTTGCCCTTTTATATAGGGGTATATACTGTTTATTACTTATATTGTCCTTTCTTACTTTTCAATGTCCACCAAAAGCATTGTAAATGTGGTGGCCATATTTATTTAAATAGCTTTTACTCATAGTGTTTTAGAAGCTTGAAACTGACCCCCCTACAGCATCAGTTCTACAAAGAGAGATCCACATGACAAATTTTATGCACTGTGAGTAATCTCATTGGCTTCAAAGGAACTGCTCAATGCATGAAACCCCTTAAGTCTTTTTAGGAGCAGGTCTAATTTTTTACAGTGTTGATTACTAAGAGGTTGGCACTGTTATCTTTATTTTGAAGGGGCAAGTGAATGCTTATGTTAGATGCAATTCACTCACTTTCCCAGGAAGAGTTGTGAAAACTTAACTTTGCAAAGGTAATGGAGAGTGATACATATCTACAGTTTTACCATGTCTTCTTTACAGTGTGTTTCTGTGTACCATACACCAGCTCACATTTTTTTGCAAGGTTTTTTTTTATAGATAGGCAAATACACATACATGCATGCGCACACACGCGGGCGCACACGCACACACAGAACCTCCTTGCTGAACTGTCTTCTTGCTATCTCTTCCTTCAACTGAGATGCAATACTGGGGCCTGAGCTCTAGCCGTTTGTATTTCAATGGTAGCCTTCCAGCCGTATGTTACCTAGTGTGTTCCTAGTGCAGTTGGCCATTGTATTCATTTTTGGAAATGGCCATTTCTCAAAAGTGAAAAAAATTACTCCTGCATGAATCAGCCATTCTTACTGGACATGACCTAAAGAATAAGAAAGTTCACCTTGAGGACATTCAAGCATTGGAGCAGGTTGCACAGGCAGCTTGTGTAGTCTCCATCTTTAGAGGTTTTCAGACTGACAAAGTCCTAATCAAGCTGGTCTGAACTCAACCTTGACCCTGCTTTGAATAGGGCAGGGAACTCGGTAACTTCTGAGGTTCCTTCCAGCATTTCTGTGATTCTGCATTGGGATATAACTTTGGGGAATGATCTAGAACAGCAGTTACCGGGTTTTTCCATTGGTAACTCCATTTCCAGATCTGAGATTCATTTTTGCAGTGGGAAGTTTCACAGGGGTTCCAACCCCAAACCTCAGCACCCCAGCCCCTTGCTTGAGGAATTTCAGAACTTACTGTTGCATCTCCTGGTTGAAATTAAGCAGGAGATTTATTTAACATATTTTCATGCCTAGCACTTGCAGGCTGACAAATGGTGTTTCATTCAGGGCCACTTGAAGGGTGCATTTGAGTGTATACTAAAAGTATATGGAGGTTTGGGAACCACTGAAAGGAGGTGGCTGACCTTGGATTGGGAACAGTAGGAGTGAGAGCCTGTGCCTGCAGGAAGCCCACAAGCATTTCTCAGAGCCTTTACTAAGAGGCAGCAGACTCAGCAGCTCCTAGCTTCCATACTTTGCCTTCACTCCTTCTTTCCATACTCTCTGTTTAGATTCTTTCTAAAGAGTTTTTTGAGTACAGCCCCTTCCTTCATCCCTCTCCCTACCTTGGCTATCTTCTCGCAACCATGCACTCTCTTTCATTCCCCTAAAGTATGCCTTTTGTACCACAGTACTTCATGCAAGTAATTTTTCTCCATTTAAGTAGTACTTAAACTGATGGGATGAGACAGTACAGAATGGAGCATGTGAAAAAAACATAGCTACCAAGGGATTTTAATTTTTCAAGTGGCGTAACACAATCAACTGACTAAGTAATTCTGTGTTGATTATTTCATCTTGTTTGCATGTCCAAAAAATTCAGTGAGATGTCTCTGACACCTTATCCGTAAGAATAGTCTTGTGGACTAGAAGCTACTTATGTGCACAGTGAGCAGGATAAAATGTATTTATGTACAACTGTTGAAAACATCTGATGTAGTGCTCCTGTGATCATCTAATAGTATCAAAAAAAAAAGGAAGCTAAACTTCTTAGTATGCATCTTTATACTCAAGTCAGTATAAGATAAAGTATAATATACTTTATAATATATTAACATCAAGGATTTTTTTTCCAATGTAGTAATTATTTCTGCACAGCATTAGTGTAGGGTTACTTAGTCTCTTAAAAATTATTCAAAAGGAATGTTTCCTGGGAATGACAGTGACTGTAGGAAAGTATTACTGAAGGCAGGATTTGTTCCTAGGTATTCCTAGTGATGTTTTCTGAAACTGTGTTGAACTTTATATTCTGGCATGTAGTTAACACATTTGTGTAGGTGAACCTAAGGGCAGACGTTCAGACTTTGAACTTACTGAGATTCTACTCTGAGCATCAGAACTAAAAATCTTGCAGTAAGCCATCACATTTAATGCAGAAAAGTTGTTTAGTATTCCAGCCACTAGTAACGATGGCAGCTTAGTTATCTTACTTTTTTTTTGCCTTTGCTACAGATGCACATGTGTGCAAATGACAGATACATGTCCACCCTGAACCACCTTTTCATTGCTGTTTGGAACTGGCAAAAGACTATTTTGGAGATGATGACCTTGCTCTCGGGTTTTTTTGGTAGGAATTTCTGTCTCTTGGGCTCATGAATGAGACAGAATGTAGCTATCAAGGAGAGCGGAGGGATAGATTATGTTTATGGGCTCTAAGCCTAGACAGCATTGAGAAGACGACCAATCCACTCAGCCATAATAATGTCCCCTAAGCTTTTAAAAAATTTTCTTTACAGCATCTTACTCTATTGTCTTTTCCTACACAACTGAGCAGTTGCACCAAATGCAATTAAACTGCAGAGTCTTGGGGAAAAAGCTGCATTTCATGGTGGCTGGAGTGGTTATATGAAAAAGAAACTTCCTAAACTGCTTGAGGATTTTCAGGGTGAAATAAGAAATCAGTAGAAACTTTCTATATTTATGAATATAAATTAAAAGCAAATACTTTTTATATATCTATCTATCTATATATATATATATATATATCATGATCCAATGTCAGAGCTATGATTTTAACACTGTTACAGCCTTTTTTTTTTAATGCTACTTACCTGTCGGGAGAATATTGTAAAATAAAAAAATACATCTGCTGTGCCTTCTTGGAACTGCATTAAGTAGGGCCCTCACAGCTATATTGACTTGTGTGAGAACAACTTGTTACTCCCCCATCCTCATCTGATCTGCATGTTGAGATCCAGCTGTATGTTACTGCCATCTTTCATAACAAACAAGATTAGTTACTGACATGGTTCTTTTCTTTTTCATTTATTCCTGATTGACACAGATTGCAGTAGAGGAGAAACAGGTCCGTACCCTACTATGATGGGATCGAACACCTTCATGGTGTTAAATGCCAGGTTAGATGCTGCCGTTGCCTAAGAAGTAACATTCACAGAAGCTAACTCAAACCTAGTGGTGATCTTGCTTGGCAGCCTCTTGTCAATGAAGAGAGACAGGCTCCTCTAGGCAACAGCTAAATTAGTCTTTTGCTTTGAGTCATTGTCTGGAAGGGTATTCCTCTCTTCTGCATTGTCTGGACCGTTTTCCAGATGAACGAGCTTCCTAAGGTTGATGCTGTGCTTTGTGAGTCAAGTCCTGTGCTGAGAAGGTTAAGCTAAATTCCCCTGTGGAGTAATTTTACCAAAATTAGTGATATTCGCTGACAGTGACTATGGCTCAAACATATTAGATAATACCATTTGAATAAAATTGCACTGTAACCACACTGCCCCCACTTCAGTGAGTTGTAAGAAATCCCACAGACTTCACTGAGGATAGGGTTTCATCTGAAGGGTCTTGGGATTTACATGGCATATAATGAAAATCATGTCAGTTTAACAGATATGCAAAGAAAATACTAGACTAGCATCAACAAACAACAAAACATTGAATAAGAATCAGACACCATACTCAGCTATCCCGACAAGTTAGAGATCTCTCACAACTTACCAGGCAATGGGAGCAGCTAAAAAAATGTTCAACAGAGGAAAAGCAAAAAAATTTCTGTAAAATAACATTTACTTTCTTTACTGGGCTGGGCAGCCTCATTTTTGAAGCAGCCTCTAATGAAGCTGTTCAGTTCAAACTGGAGTTGTGAAGCTCTTCAGACTTTTTTCACTGAAGCAGTGGCAATGGATAGAGTGCAGAGTTAGTCTCTAAGTGATCTGTCCAACATAAATGTAAATGTTAAGATATTTTGATTTGTTTCCTTTTTTATTATGTAATAGATACATATTTGATAGTTGTTGTATATATACGATTTTGGTAGAAGTGACCTTAGCTTTCAGGTCTCAGTGAAGAGAACTGAAGAGAACTGAAGAGAACTGTTCACAGTTTATTTGGTAGTAGCAACTGTTACATGAATCCAAAAATAATCCTTATGGACAATTTGTGTGAATACCTGTTGCTGTCTTCCCAAGTATTTGTAGTGTTGAGACGTAGGAGAAATGAACCCACGTATGTCACAGGAAACTAGGTTTCATATTGGCAGGTTCTACTGATCTTAGGGACACCCAATTCAAAATATGTCTGCTTATGAGAAAAGCACCATGCTTCTTTGCCTTTTTTTCCCTGTGAGGACATTTTCACATAGGAATCTACTTGTCTCCTGGGAAATTATACACTAACTCTTTGATAATAGGAGTTGAACTTTTTTGTATGCATCCCTTCATGGTTAGGGTTGGGAGAGCAGGTAATTACCGAAACCAAGAGAGTCAGTTAGCATTTTTCTTGTAACACATGGCTGTAAATACACAAAAATAGTCTAAATGGGAAGTTGTGTAACATTAGAGTGCTTTAAACTCTCCTCTGAGGTTGAAGTTAGATCATTTTAAAATAGTCCTCAAAAGGGATTTTAAAGAATTCACAGGGCTTACTCACTTTACATGCTGTCTTGGGTAGCGTAATTTATTCTATCAACTCTGTTTAAATTGGTTGTATTTTTGGAAAAGAATCCTCACTGAATCACTTTTTTAAAAAAAAATAAAAATTTTGTGCAGTCCTCAGCATGTAGGTCTCTGTAGGTCACAGAAGAGGTTTACACCTCAACATTTTACCAAAGAACTAGTAAATGCTTTTGATTTGCTCACATGTGAAAAGTAGTTGATCAAGTAAGGAGTCCTCTGTTAAGCTAAAAGGATTAGGGTCTTTTGCCTGCCTATTAATTTTTAATATTTTATGTATTGTTATCAAAAGACGTAATATTTTATTATTTCTCTTCATGATTTATATTATTAAGAGAACAGTACCACCACTCTCTTCCAGTGAGCTGTTCTCGATCTGAATTGCAGACTACATTCAGAACTGGAGCAAGCTCGGTGTTCTTGAGCAAGTCTCAATTCAGGAGAACATGCCTTCTTCCTATGGGTCTCATTTTATGAAGTTTTTAAGAGGTGTACCAGAGCCCTGTAAAATATATTCCCTTTGTTCTACCTGCCAAAACATGAAAGTATGGTCTTCCTCTTTGAAGAGGGTGTTTTGATAATGGTCGTTGTTCTTTGGCCAATTAATACTGTTCTAGCTTTCACAAGTTTTTCTATCTTACTTTCATGTATTGCTAGAAAAAATGTAGTTGTGTAAGACCATAACTTAGGTACTGGGTCAAGACAAAAGTCCTTTTAGCCCAACATCCTCTCTCTGATGATGGCAAAAAGCAAATGCTTAGGAAGGAGTGTTAAAACAGACAAGCATATGGTGCTAGTTCCTTTGATAGACCCTTCAACCCTTCGGGACCCTGTGGCTTAAACGTGTCCTGAGAGAAAAATTGCATCACTATCTGTGTATTTATAATCCTTGCTATACTTTTTCTTCCATTAGTTTGTCTGATTGCTTTCTTGATCCACAGTATTTGTTTCTTCCATAATACTCTATGACAGTGAGTTCCACCATTTATTTGCACATTGTGTAAAAAACAATGTTAGAGTTTCAAATGTAGAATTAAATTGTCATAGTGATAAATACAGTTAACACACCAGATTCTGTCCTGGTCAGTCACTCAAGAGTGTTTACTAGGAGGGATACAGTTGACTAAATGCTTGTATGTCTTTATGTTTCAATTTTTTCTACTGTATCCAAGGAGTAAACTTTATTAATAAGGATTAAAAACATTGCCTTCAGCTATATCTAACTTTTTTCTATTTAGAAGGATATTTAGCTGGGATGAACATTAAATTTCACCTAAATGAGCCTTTCAGCATTTGCACATAATATCCTCAGCTCTACTGTATAGTGGATATCAGGTCTTTTAGCTTTACAAAGCTTAGGCCACAGTTGCTTAGGATATTGTTTTCAGAGAGGTAATTAAACCCAAATACGTATTTCTTGCTGCCGTTTCTTGCTCAGGTTCATTTAAAACTTCCAGGTAAATAGTTTTGCCTGAGGGGTTTGTTAAGATGTGTGCAGGCTGAACTGTCTAATAGACATGGAGGGCTTAACGGTCATGTAAAGATACAGTAAAATAAAATTGGTGTAATTTGAAATGTTTATTTTCCAGAGCTCCTTTTGTAGGTTAAATGCACAGCAGTGACTTTTCTCTCTGTTATACAGAGGAGCCAATATACTGTTACACACCACACAACTTCACCCGCGATCAAGCCTTGTATGCCAGAGGATATTGTTGGACAGAATTAAAAGATGCCTTGCCAGGAGTTGATGCCAGCCACTGGCCCTCCTTGTTTGAGCATAAGTTCCTACCTTATGCACTGCTGGCTTTTGCTGGGATAATGTACATTCCAGCTCTAGGCTGGGAATTTCTGGCCTCCACCCGACTGACTTCAGAGCTTAATTTTTTGCTTCAGGAGATTGATAACTGCTACCACCGTGCAGCTGAAGGGCGGGCACCAAAAATAGAGAAGCAGATTCAGTCCAAAGGCCCAGGGATCACTGAGAGAGAGAAGAGAGAAATCATTGAGAATGCAGAGAAGGAAAAAAGCCCTGAACAGAACTTGTTTGAGAAATACCTTGAAAGAAGAGGACGAAGTAACTTTTTAGCTAAGCTTTATCTTGCGAGACATTTGTTCATCATCTTTTTAAGCATCATACCAATTACATACTTATCCACCTACTATGCTACACAGAAGCAAAATGAATTTACATGTGCATTAGGAGAGCCTCCAGACAAAACAAGCAGCTCCAAATTGCACATCAGAGTGAACTGTAAACTGCCATCTGTCCAGCTCCAGCGGATTATTGCTGGTGTAGATATTGTTCTCCTCTGCTTTATGAACTTGATAATCCTCATCAACTTAATTCACCTCTTCATATTTCGCAAGTCCAACTTCATATTTGATAAACTGAACAAAGTTGGAATAAAGACCAAGAAACAGTGGCAGAAGTCCCAGTTTTGTGACATCAATATTTTAGCTATGTTTTGTAATGAAAATCGGGACCACATAAAATCATTGAACCGTCTGGATTTTATTACAAATGAAAGTGATCTGATGTATGACAATGTGGTACGCCAGCTGCTTGCAGCGTTGGCCCAGTCCAATCATGATGCCACTCCAACCATGCGTGATTCAGGGATCCAAACGATAGACCCAAGCGTTGATCCAGCAGACATTGATGCTAATGAGCAGCTCATCATTAAGAGACCAAGGAAGAAGATGAAATGGATCCCGACTACCAATCCCCTTCCTCAGCCATTCAAGGAACAGTTAGCTATTATGAAGGTTGAAAACCATAAACCTGAAAAACCAAAGCCTGTGCGGAGAAAAACAGCAACAGACAGCCTTATAGCTCCTTTGTTAGAGTCCGCTGCAAAAACCTCACAGCAACCGTCCACTCATAAAACCGAGCCAAACGCCATCCCAAGCACAAGCAGTGAAAAAAAACACACACGACACTTTTCCTTGGATGTTCATCCATATATACTTAGTAGCAAAAAACCCAAGCCAGAGGTTCAAGCCATCCCCTCGATGCCTACGTCTAAAAGCCAAGAGGGTGGATTTTTAAATCAGGAAGAGAATGTTGTAGTACACGTTACCTCCTCTCTCAAAGGTACAGTATGTCATAATGCCCTTACCACCTCCGCAGACCATAATTTGCGTAGCAATCTTCAGGAGCTCAAAGCTATTCTGAACTGTTTGACCTACCTTGCTAGATTTTGGGATAGCTTATGATCTTAGGGCTTGCAGGCCTCAGAAATAGGGGTTCTCTCTCTTTAACAGCTATATGGAGGATAAGGATTACTACAGGTAGAGCTGTACAAGACAGCCTGCAGGCTGTTGGTGCGGGTAATTTTTCAAATGTAAGCAGATTTTCACAATTATGAATGTGGTCATGCCTTGCCAAGGAAATTAGGAGGGTTTGGCCTCCATGATACCCCTTCCTGCTCCACCAGCACCTCACATGTTTCAAACCTGCCTTATTTTCAAGTCATATGGAAACTACCATGGTAGATGACCAGTACTCTGACCAGTAATAGCCACTTAGGAGTGTGTGAGACACTGTGCTAATGGCAGTTAAAGCTGCCTGTAAAAAAAAATCTCTTCAGGTACCAATTCTTAGGGGTTGGCATGTGTTTGTCACCTAAGAAATCGCAACTCAGATTATTTATATTGTTGCTCACGCAAGAGACATTGTAAATTGCTCGTGTGGATGGTCTGAAGTGTGAGTGCTGGTCAGAGGTCCAGGAATTCTGCCATTTCCTTCCTGTGTGGCCTCGCAGGAAGTGCTCTTTCTGTGCCTCAGTTCCCTGTGTGTGTCTTGGAAATGCTGTCCCTTTCTAACCTCAAAGGAGTGTTTCAAATATGTCAATAATTGTTAGGTGCTGGAATGATGGGGAAAGCCATGTGAGCACTAAGAAAAGCGATAGATCAGTAGATAAACTGATAGACAGATAGATAGATGTCATCTTGTTTATTTTAGTAAGCTACTGACATAAGAAAGAAGCACTATGCAGTTGAAGTTACAGAAAGATTTGTACATACTTAAAGCAATGGCTCTCATCTCATTACAAGCTAAGACCTCCCTCTGGGCTTCGACAGACTGACAGCTACCGTCACCCCACTGCCCAGCAAAGAAGTGATTTGAGGTATAAAAGTTTCTGTCACTTCCAAATCTGTATGCTCCTTAGAGCCCTCCAACTCCCCAACGTGCATGTGAGCTATTCTACAACATTCCTTATCCAGTCACCTGCTCTGATTTCAACTCCTCAAAACTACCGGGGTTTTCTGGTCTGAATTACTTTCATCTAAATTAGTGCTTGAATATTTTAAGGGCAAAAAGTAATTACTGTAGTTTTGGGGCTCTGTTACTCCCCATTCCCATTAAAAATTTTCAGCTTTGCTTTTGAGTTAGACCTACATTGCAGTCCATCAGGTAAGGTAGACCTAAAATTTCTGGAAAGAGACATCAGTTAATGTCAAATTGCTGAGTTCTTTCTAAAGACAAGTGGCTTACAATGTGTAACCACTATTTTTTCCCATTGAAAATATCAGTGCTTTTTGTATTCCATCCTGTGGATTTCAACATTCATAACATTTGTCAAAACATTAAATCATAACATTTATAAAACACCTGCCAGACTGTAGAGGAGAATACAAGATACTTTTCAGTTGTTTTTTGTCATTTTACGAAAATACCATTCACGTAAGGAAGCATGAGCATGCATAAAAAAGAGCGAGATTTACAAAACCCATTTGTTGTTTGCCCTGTTTCCCTGAGCTTACAATCCTGTTGTTTTGAAACAGTCTTGTTGGATTTCTCAAAGTGTCCCAAGAAAATTAATTTTTGGGTCCATTCCTGCTCCCACTGAAATCAGTGGCAAAACTGCCCATGACTTTTATTGGTTCAGGACGCTCCTCTCTGGTGGACTGGAAGGGTGAAAGACTCCCTGTCTTTTAACTGGCTGTTTTGTTTTCTTGTAGACACCCCTCATCCTGCAAAAGAGATCCTGTACTCATCTGAGACATGCAGAACTGTGTCTGCTGCCGGGGCTTTTGTCACGTGCAACCACAACCATATAGCCGCAACTACTGCTGCAACAAGTATGACTTTGAACCAAGTCAAGCCAGAGCCAACACCCACACTGAACTGCAACCCAGCCCACCCTTTGCTGCACATCAACACACTGTATGAGGATCACGAGGAGGAAGTTTCAAACATAATAGACAATGGTATTCACTCACCAACTGACAATGGGGAAATTCTCTCCATCCCTACCCCAAAGCAGATAAGGTTGGCGACATTTGATGAACCAATGGCAATAGTGAGCTCGGTGGAGTACTGAAGACCCCGGGCTGCACAGCTGCGCCTTCGTGGCCAGGCCCAAGACCTCTGCAGTGCAGACCATGGTCCCCCCTACGATGCAAACCACTGCATGAGCATGGAGAGTTTTCACACAGACTATATAGCTTTTGGTAATAACACCAAATGGTTTTTCAGGATCACATCATGAGCACTGTCAGTCATTTGCAAAACAGAATAAAGAAAATCTGGTGGAAGTAGACCTTTAACACCAAGACAACCGTTAGCTCTAGCTCTAAACTATAGCTTCCTTATTTAAATGGGGAGTAGCACAATTTATGACCATTAAGAGTCTGATGGCATGCCACAGTAATTTTAGTGAGTGTTTAAATCCTTTGCATTCAGAATCACTGATTAAAGTTAAAAC
Organism: Burhinus oedicnemus; assembly: GCA_008921705.1. Taxonomy (NCBI): domain Eukaryota; kingdom Metazoa; phylum Chordata; class Aves; order Charadriiformes; family Burhinidae; genus Burhinus; species Burhinus oedicnemus. The sequence continues at coordinate 2,661,295 of VFFE01009028.1, forward strand.
AACATGGAGGTGAGGTATACTTTTTAATGGCAGCAGTTAAATAAGAGTTTTTTTCTAAGCAGAGAGGATTTTTTTTCAATTCAGGATTATGAAAAAGTTATATGCAAGCAAAATTTCTGTTTGTTTGTTTGTTTCTTTAGCTCACTAATGTTGGGCTTGATGGAGACTTAGCTGAAAGGGCCTTACTACCACCAGCATTTAAGTGCAAAAAGATTGATACACTCAATCTCTTGCATTTATAAATGAAAATACCTGAGGTATGCCCCGCCCTTTAACAAGCTTATATGTTTGATGGAAGATGATGAAATGAAGAGTTTATTTTTTTAAATATATTTTACCATGGGAAAAATTACTTTAATAACTTTTCAAACCAGGTGTTGCTTTTAACAAAATGTGTAGAAGAGAGTCATTGTAGCTGCTTATTTTTTCATAGTGTATTTATGAACCAGGTTAGAAACTTTCATGGGTGCTTCACTGATACGAAAAATCTTATGAAGGTCATTACAAAAATATCTTACAAAATATGAAACCAGCAAAACCGTTTTCAGATAACACACAGTTAAAGAAGTCTGTGAATTTAGGTCTGCAGACTTGGCTAGTCCTTGATTCAGCAAACACTTAAGGCTGTGGACGACACTGAAACGACTCGTATGTCTAAACCTAAGCACACACTGAAATGGCTTTGCTGGATCTGGGCTCTAGTACAAGCAGACGATAATCTTGCAGTATGTGCTCTCACTCTGATTCAATATTTGCCTTCTTGACTCAAAGCACATCTTCACGCCCATCTTCCTATAACTACAATATGTGTGATTGAATAGAAAACACTAGTATAACTAAAACATCTATTAAAAATGTATCATGCAATAACCATTCTCAGCAAAATTATAGTGAAACAAAAGGTGACTGTGTTAAAATAATATTCCTAGCTGCATTCAGAATTATGGACTATGTGTGTTTGCTTCAAAATTATGTATAATGGTAGAAAAGATATGCAGCACAACTATGGGACTGAAATCTTGAATTTATTTTTAATTTATTACCTCAGACATGGATATATTATACCAATATTTAATGAAAATAGCACTGAAAATAAATACCTATTATTCTGAATAGTTTAATGTGTACTACTTCCTAGCTTAGTTATGTACAAGTGGGATTTTATTATAAGCAGTAGGCGGGACATGTAAAGCCACCATTCTTCCCCTACGTTACTTCAGTTATGCCCAACCTTTGTGGCGTGAACAGCTAAATACCAAAAAGGCAGCAAGCCACAGGACACATACCGCAGACAGGGCAGGGGGTGTTGGGGACAGCTGAAAGACCTGGCTGTAACACCTCGAGCTCTTGGCACGGGGCAGCACGGAGCTGATGGGGAACATGGAGCTCGGTCCAGGGCAGCTGAGAGATGATGGCTGCAATGGCTCCTGCTGGCTTCTCTCCTTCTAGCCCTGGGGACATCAATGTTTCCCTCACAGCCTGCAGCAGAGCTGTCTGTGTGAGGCAGCCGTGGGATGAGCAGGGATTTGAGCAGTTTATACGCTGCCTGTGGCTCTGGGGTCGTAGGTTGGTCACCCCTCTTCTAACCCATTGGAACACAAGCTGCAAGGCATTCAGCATCACTGCCTGCTGGACTGATAAACTGGTGAGACTTTTTTAAATAACAAATCTGCATCTGTGTAGCCAGGGCCTCATTCTGCCCCAGGTAGAGGAGGGAGCTTTCTGCAGTGAGGCAGCCGTGGAGTGGAGCATCACCCATGACGGGACAGCGAGCGAGGTCTCTGCCTGGCCTGATGGGTAACTGCCATCCATTCAGAGGCACCTGAAAGCAATGGCAAATGAGAGACTTCGGAGGCGAGCTGAATGCCCCGCTACATCTTATTCACTTAGATGAATCCTCTAGTTAGAATTATTTTTTCAGGCAAATTAAAACCATTATAGTTTAGTACTTGTTAAACACCAATAAATAATTAGAAAAAAATATGGAAAATTGCCTTAAGCAAATCAGGAACCTGTTAATAAAAGCAGTGTCAAAGAATAGGACCCTGAGGCCAGATTTAAGATGTAACTCCCTTATGCCAATGTACTTTCAATTGCCAGAAGGCAGCATGGTGATTTTCTTCCTGGATGCAGCAGCTCAGCTGAAGATGTAACAAATGCATGGGGAAATCCTTGGGGTTGCCTGTTCACTCTCACACTGAGCAATATGTCAACCGTACGGGTCTGTAGCTAAAGTGATATACCAATATCCATATATACCAGTGTCAGGCAGTGCAGACTATGTCTAAAAAGTAAGGTTCTGAACTTCATGTAGTATGCTGAAAATAGCAATGTTCAATAACTAGAGGGATTTTCATTAAGCAGAAAATGCAGGGCTGGGTTCTCTGGCAGGTACACATACCGATCTAATGAGGGTGGTGTTTCCTAGGAAGGGTTGCCCACTGAGGTGCACATGTCCCCTGTTCATTCAAGAGCAGCACTCCAGTCTGTGTGGTCACATTGTATTTCTCTGTGGTACTGCTGGTTTCTATTGATTTAGGATCTGTTGGTGCCCTCATGTAAATCAATATCAGACTTGACTGGACCAGGTTAAAGAAAGAAAGGAAATCATAGAACTTTCCTCATCCCTGGGATAAGCTAAACTCAGAGAACACCCACTTTATTCATCTTTACTTGTTGTGTTACAGAAGTGTTGCACCATTCTCTTTCACAAGCCGGAGGCTGTGGATGTCGGGTGCCCAGCTCTGAGTGTTAACACACGTAACTACTTGCTAAGGGCAGGATGGTGGCCCAGACATGGTGTTTCACTCACCAAGCAAGCAGCGAGCAAGTGCAGCTTAGTCTGGGCTGATGTGAGGTAGATAACCAGTGCAGGCACACTGCCTTGCTGAACTGAAAGGAAATGGTAGTGTCCTGCCCACCGAGAGGAACTTACCTAAACTGAATGGCCAAAGACAAGAAAGATGAGACACAGCCTCATTTTAAAATGCCTCTTTAGCCTGGATCACATTAGCATCTCCATCTGCCTAGTCTCTGCCTCATGGTTGCAGCTTGACAGATCAGATGACTCACATTCTCCAAGGCTGCTTTCCCATTTACTTCACCAGGAAACGGACCTCGTGTTGAGAGGACAGAAATCCCTTTTTTCAGGGTGCTCTTATTCAGAGTACGTTTGACAACCAAACAGGAGAGACAAGTGTGCCAGCAGCATCTTTTGAGCTATATTTAGGCCATCCAAACCCAGCAGGAGATCAGCCATTTCTGTCTCTCTTGGGATTTTTTTAGTGTAATAATGCTTTTTAGTATTGATGTTACTAACATTTAGCTGTACTGACTAAATGTACACATACACGTGCACACACAGATTTAGATATATCAACTGTATACCTACAAATTCTATATATACATGTGACTATACCTGCTGCATAGAAATGTTCATCCTCTCTGCTTTGTTATTAAGGTACAGTTAGTCATTTCTTTTCATTTCCCGTTATCGTGCATTAGGCCCAACCTAGCAACCTTAGGCGTCTTTCTGACTCCGCTGGGATTTTCCGATGCTGGGCATGCTGGTGAGGATTCTCTGTTCCCTGCAGAGCCAGGTGTGCTGGGTAGTTTGTATTTTGGTATTGACAGTGAGTCAGGCCCTGATCTTGGGAGCTCTTTTCTGCACGGTGCTTCCTATGCCTCCTTGGCACCAAAACACAGGACAGAATTTATCTCTGTGCTGGGGATGTGGGCAGTATAGCTGACTGCAATTTTCCACATCCTTTGTATCTCCAAAGCCAGCGCTGGACCCTGAGGCAAGCAAAGCAGAGTTGAAGCTCCTCTCGCTTGTCCCTGGTTACCAGCCACCATGTTATCTGCCAGTCAAAAGTACGGCAGGGACAGGGCTCACAGGCTTTACGTCTGTAAGAGAGAGCTGCTGCACTGAGGGTGTTTCATCTCTAGCTTTAAGAAAGCTTGTCACTGCCCTTTCAGGCTTGCATCAAAAAGAACGCTAATGAAAAGCTAAGTCTGAGAGCACGAGCCCAGGCTCCTACAGCCACTGACTCAGTGAAAACTGAAGCCAGCCTTAAACACACTTGACCTAGCACTGCATAGGGGAAAATTCTTCCCTTCATATCACAGTCGTAGAAGAGTATTAATAGGAATAGTGAAAACCAGCTTTAACCTTTCAGTGAGAGGGTTCAAGAAGCTGTAGAAGAGCTCGTCTTCATTGCCCCCAGCTTACAGACGCAGACACTGAAGCGCAGAAAAGTGAAACAATTTGTCCCAAAGCTACTTAGGCTGTGCCTAAACTACCTAAACTAGAGCTGAGAACATGCCATAGGTAAGGCACTGCCCTATCTGCCAGTGCAGGCAAGTGAAGATGGTTTTGGGTGCTGCAGGAAAGCTCCCTGAATTCTTCTCCTAGCCAAAACCGCTTTTTTTTATTCTACAAAAAACATTGTAGAATATTGATCAAGGAATGTTTTGCTTTAAAGAAACAATGGGTGTTCTCATTAAAATCATTCTGCTAAAATACAAGCCTCAGAGCACACTGGGAGTTTCAAACAGGACAATTATTTTTCAGACACCTTCCAATATATTCTGGCTTTTAATGAGGAACATTCCACTCCATCTGTAAACAGACTGTAACTAATGGGAAAACATTCTATGTACATTATTTACAAGCAACAAATTTTCAGCTTTTGCTATTCTCTGAACAGTTTTAAAGCATTTCTTAGCTGTTTTGCAACATTGTACGAACAGAAAAATTTATGAATGACTCTGCCACACCAATGAGGATCTCAGGGCTCTGCAGGTCAGATTCAAGAAAATGCTGGCCCGCCAATCCTGTGGTCCTCAGGGGTTATTGACGCTTCTGACTTAATGCTTTTCTGACTTGCTATTTGTTCATAGAATGAATTTGCCCGGAGTCAGAGCCAGCTTAAGCTGAAAGAAGTTGTTGTTGGGCCTCCTGCTGGGCTTGAAAGCAAAGAAGTTTACTGACTCTTTTGGTTAACTAGAAATAATTTTACTTTATAATCTCAGGGCTCATAGCATTCACCAGTCTAGCTTTCCAAAAACACATCCAGGGACTCCACAGAATACAATAAATCCCTGGAAGAGGAATGCATGATTCACAAGCAAAATCTGATGTCTTGCATGAAATGAGACGGAAAACCACCCTTATCCTCCACTGCAGATGTCTGCTTGTAAAGAAAAATTACATGCTTAAAAGATTATACTGGTTTTTGCTTTTAGAGCTTTTATACTATGTCAATAAAGCCATGGCAGTTTTCTGCAGTTATTGCTCTGGGATAACAATCCTGTGCCCAGACCCTGGGGCGCACAGCAGGGGAGACAGATGGGTGTGTTTTGTTGCCGAGGGAAAGAGCTTCTGAGAGCAGTTCAGGAACTGCTTTTGCAAAGTGATGGATGTATTCATCTACGCAAACTTGGAAAAAGGATGTGCCAGAATGGGGGGTAAGGAAACTCTGTACTGTTTGTCCTCTGTGTACAGTCCTGCAGACTTCACATTGACAGATGTATCCTTTTATTGGAAAGGCCTAAACGAATGATAGATGTATAGAAGTGATATATGTACAGGAATGATAGATATATAGAAGAAATTAATAGCCTGGAGAACACAAGGCTCCAGGGAGACCTTATAGCAGCCTTTCAATACTTAAAGGGGCCTTATACGAAAGATGGAGAGGGAATTTTTAATAGGGCCTGTAGCGATAGGACAAAGGGTCATGGTTTTATACTAAAAAAGGGTAGATTCAGACTAGGTATAAGGAAGAAATAGTCCAAAACAACAGAGCTGAGAGCCTGAGGAACCAGGTATCCCAGCACAGCAAGGGGGTGCTTCACATGATAACAAGAGCAGCAGAACAGTCAAAGGAGCTTCTGGGGGAAGCTTTAAATATCATGAGAATGACTCCAAGGCGGTGGCAGAGAATATTGTAACGCCTGGGAAGAAGACATTGAGTGAAGGGCCCCAAAGATAGTGGAGGTACTGGAGCATCTCTATGATCTCTCCTATGAGGAAAAGTTGAGAGAGTTGGGGCAATGTATATAACCCTTCAGCTAGGCAGGTGGTGGCTGTAAAAGGAAGGGCATTCAACACGCCTATGGTCTCTGCCGCCGCGCAGACCCCTGACTCCAGGCTCCTTAGCAGCCCGGCTGCTCTCCTGGAAACTCCTCTCAGACCACGTGAAATCAATCTCTGCTGTGGAGAACCTGAGAAAAGACAGTAATAAAATATATATGCAGATACTTATTTTTCCCTCTGTATTCCAGGATCTTTGTAAAAGTCTGTTTAACTCTCTTTCCCACAGATTTGTCAGAATGTCCCCCAGCAGCAAAGTATTTCTCTGCAAGCCTGTCTTTACTTATAAGAGTTGCTGGCTTGGCCTGCCACTACCTAATTTGCTCTAAATCATCAGTGTCTACCCAAGTGCTGGGGAGGCCTGGTCTCCTGCCATGAGGTCTTTTGTTTAAACAAAGTCTCATATAAAAGTAACCACAGGATGGGAACTGAGGGAGATCCAAGACCAAAGTCTTGGGAAGAGACACTTGGACCTAAAGCAAGAGCTATTTCTTTTCCTTATTTTCCCATTTACCATCTAAATGCAGGTTTATGTTACAATAAATCTCTGGGAAACACTAGAGGAAATGTGGGCTGGCAAATGAAATAGCCTCTGCAGGCACGCTCCTCTTTTTCCCAGCAGACCAAGTATCTCCCCTGGAGGTTCTGGGTCTGGGCTTTATGCAGTTGTAATTAAAACTTTATGTTTTTATATTGTACTGACTTCCTCAGCAAATACATATTAAAATAGGAATGTCATTTTTGCTGCAAATGGGAATTTGCTTTTTGATTTTTACCCTAAGCATTGAAACCAAAATCTATAAAAGATTATCTTATTTCTGCAAGTTTTAAGTCGTACAATTAAGTTTTGTAAGTTGTGTAGTGAATTAGGATGTGTAAATCACTAGTTTTATTTAAAATGTTTCTTGTTTGCGCTAACAGTAAATTGAAAAATTCTCGATGACAGGTTTCATGTGCAAAATCAAGGCAGGAGACTTCTGATGAGATAACTTGCTAATTTATTACATATTACTACCTAGTGCTTGGGCAGCAGTAACACTTGGGAGCTGCTGTCAGAAACCAGTAATACAACGGCAACTCCAGCCAAGCAGCCAGCAGGCCTACAGCCATCGTACTACTCCTGTACGGGCAGCCCTGCCTGCTTGCCTGGGCTTAGAGCTGCCCCTACTTGGAGGGCTCCTGGGCGAGCACTGAGCAGCCTCAACTTTTTAGCCATTAAAATGCACCCTCTGTTCTGGAGCATTGCCCACTTCTTCGCTTCTGCAGGCCAAAACATTACCCGTCGAGAAACGAAAGCCCACGGATCTGCTGCCTTGGCCATACAGTGCGCAGGGGCACGGGCGAGATCGTGTGACGGCTGGCTTTTGCAAGAGAGCAGGTGATGAGCAGAAAGTGGGTGAGTCAGGGCCCAGAGCTACCAAAGGCAATGGTCATCCTCCAGGAAGCCAGTCGCAGCCCAAGGCCACACAGCCAGTGCTTGCCCTTTGTTGGGTGGGTCACTAACTTATTTCTGCTCCCCCCACTGCTTCACCCAAAGTCCACAATCTGCAACATTCCTGCCTGCTGAGCCCTCCTCTGAAATTCTGCCCTCTTTCTCTACCATATACCTCTTTGCACACAAAAACTATTTTTCTAAAGTCAGTTCTTACAGTCACTGTGCCAAGCTTTCACTGGCTACTTCTTCATTAGCCAGTGATGCAGTGCCATAGGAGCAGATCAGTAAATTGAAGCCGTCAGTGCCCATTTCCTCACCGCTCCAGTATATGAGGTCTGGGAGTTTAAATTCAGATAACATTTCTTTTGCTGCCCTGGACCAAACATTCCTGCTGGCATGCATGTGAGACCTGTCATGTGTCTGGACCCTTTATTCCTCTTATCAGGGGCTGGTTTGTACCTCAGGCAGAGCCTCTGGGGCTGTTTTATCCTGGAGAAGCTGCAATCACAACAGATCCACTCTGCAAAACGAACCCATGCACAGCTGGCAGGTCCATCAGGGAATTTTCTCCAAAATGACACTACTCCTCCAAGACAAAATGCCAAAGCTGATGCCGTTGTTATACTCCCTCCTCCCATATTGTCCCTCCCCCAGCCACCCTCATGACACCTTACTCCTAGAGCTACAGATCTGCTGCGCAGCACCTCGCTCTGCTTCTGCCTCAGCCGAGCACCTACCCAGCTGCAGCACACCACCACAGCTGGCACAGAAGAGGCTGCAGAACCGGCTCCTCTACCAGCAATGAAGAAAATGAGGAGGACCAGCAGGTGCTAATACTGTTCAGCAGATCTGCAGAGCCAAACTTGGTGGAATTTACCACCATGTGCAAGGTGAATTCTGCCCGGAGGGTAAGATTGTGCGTATGAGCCATTGTGATGTTCAGTTTTGCCCATTGAACGAGGTAACATTCAGCTACCATCAAGTTAAATTAGACTGTGGATTTGTACTGTATTAACTAGCTCCATGTGGCAACTGTGCATACACGTATTCTTGACCCATGCTAAATGTTAAATAAATCCCTCACTCTCACTGAAGAGCAAACTTTGCTTTACCGTAGGATGGACACATACACAAGGCTTGTTACTCCAGGGCACCTCACACCTCCCAAATCCATGTGCCAGCCTTCCCTACCAGCTTCTTGTATTCTTTGGAATTGACTCCATCAGGAAACTCCTTTGAGACAGGAACACTAATGTCTCCATTGCAATGTTGAAATTTTAAATGTTAATTTTTTGGTTTTGCTTAGGAAGCCAAAGACCATGTGATAAGTGATACCAAATGTGTCCAAATAAGCTATGATTGCACTGAGCAACCTATCAGGTTCAGAGTAATAAATGACTACACAAATAGCTAGTTTTAATGATGTCTCCTCTGCAGATTTATAGCAGAAATAAAATGCCAAAGCATTTAGCTCCTGAGGAGCACTGACAAGAATTGTTTAGCATGCATGGCTGATACATACGGATTTTATGCCATAGAAGTTGCTATACCTGAATGCTAATTGAGGATTTTATGGTATCATTTCCATTTTCTTCCCTCTGAATGTTAATCAAGCAGCAAATGTATGAATAAGATAACATTGATTCTGTTAGCAGCCTGGCAATCAGCTAATCAACTTTCTCTGTGCACCAGGTAATGTGTACATGCTGGTCCAATTATCTCTTACTCCTGGAGAAATAATTCCTAATATTTAGCAGAACCATTATTCCAATGATACATTACCTCCAAATGTTTCTGTTAAAATACCTTCCTCTTGATAGCGCCCTTAATTGCCTTCTGAAATGTTAACGTGCATCTGCCCTTGTGTTGACATATTAAATCCTTTTCGTTTAATTAAAGAGTTCAAAGACAAAAGCTTTACAAATGAAATGGAGTCAACTCTCCTCTACATTAGCCTGGACCATTTATTTTGCAAGCACTTGGGTTGGACCAGGAGCTGTTCCCGCTGTCCTGCCAAGCGTGAGTCCTGCTGGGCAGTCAGGATGGGCACTCTTGTCTTCAGCAAGACGGAGGCAGCAAACGTCTTTAAAAGGCTGTGACTGAAAGGCCACCTGCCTGTTGAGTGCCCTTCACCACAGCAAACTTGGTCAGCTGAAGCCTGTACTTCAGGGGCATAACTGGACCACTAACCCCAGGCCATAGATACTCAGATGGAATTTAATATAAATGGCTTTATTCAGACACAACTGGCACAGGACTTTTTTCATAATCTAAATTATTTGCGTAATTTATTTATTAAGGTTAGCTAGAGAGATCTGAGAGCTCATTACTTTAGTACACCTCAGGAGAAAAAGAAAACAAATAAAAACACAGTTGTGAAACTGTGTGAATTGTCTTTCTCTGTCTCCTGCAAAAACGTTGGAATGAAGACACCTGACACGTATACAGAAAGAAGGATGTACAAGACTGAAAGAGAGAGGACAGCAGGTACCTGCATGAAATTACTAAATGAAAATTCCATAATGATGTAATAAAACCAGCCTGCATTTTCCTGTCATAAAAGCAGCCTGCACAAAATTGTATGTTTACCTATTCTGTTAGACTGTACAGGTAAAATAAAGAAATGCTATATGCTATACCTAAACTAAATGTCAAAATCAAATGCCAGGCTGCAACACTCCTCTATGAAATAAGTTTTTATTGACCTTCCTGCATCACCTGTCTCTTCTTTCCCCCTTTTGACACAGCGCTGATCAGTGTGGATCACGGATGCTGCGTTTGGGAAAGGGGTTTGGGGAGTGGAGGCATCGATGGGTTTTGTTGGGATATTAGGATTGTCGCCTGTCTGGTTTTATTATGAACATGCCTGTTGCCAGCTGATTTACCATACAGAAAGAGATTCACCTGGGCAAACATAACTGCTCCTTCTCTGAGGGGCTTAACATTTTTTTTTAATTCAGAGCTAGCAACACAGGCTGAGGCACACCGACACTCTACATCCCCGTCCTTGAAGCATCTCGTTCAGCCAACGGCACATGCAAGCCTGTAGAAATCAGGCTCCTGCCAGGCTGCTTTGGGACTCTTAAATGAGAATTAGATACCTGTCTCACCTGCAGGAGCCACTCCAGCAACGACCTGGCTACCATCTGAGGCTGCATTAAGAAAAAGACAGTTCTCCACCTCCGAGACTTTATGGTGGACTATATGAGTATAGGCCGGTACACTGATTTATTCAGTGGTTGCAACAATTCCACTCCCTTCCCATAGCTGATTGAAGTGAGGAATTCAGCTTAGTTCTTCAATTTCCTAGAAAAACAGACAATTAAAATGTATTTGGCAGGTTTGGATCAGTGGATAAAAACATTGAAGTAGAGGGATTTTTCTGCCCTTTTCCTGGCAGTCCAGTGTTTTGAAGTAGGGTGGGGTTCTTTCTCTCAGCACCAGCTCTGCTTTACTGTTAAAACTGGCCTGATCATTAAGCATCTTGCAATAAGAAAGATTTCCTAGCCAGTCAGCCTGATGCCTTACTGCGCCGGAGAGCGAGCTGAGCACGTGCAGTATGAATTGTGTTGAGCTACCAGGTGCTGTTCAATATTCACTCGCTGCCTGACGGGAGCCTGGCAGGTCTGCTCGGCCGGAGGCTGACTGACCGATGCTGTGTGCATGTGGGAAGCATAGGTAACACAGCATTTCTACGTACAGTACATGACAAGCATTCCTAATTAGCTGACGCCAGCTCCTCCCGCTCCCCCTCTCCGCAGGAGACTTTAAGAGTGCCGTCAGGACCTGCCTTCAGTATGTGCATGGAGATGTCTCCATTAATTTCAGAATTGCCGTTGATCACAATCATGGGCTGAGGTGGAAATGAAAGGTTAGGAAGGAGCCACTTTCTCTGATAAATTAATCCAAAAGCTGACATTTCATGTGATTACAAATAGGCTCACTAAATGTCCAGTTTTGTTGGTTAATATTCCCACAGAATCCATTACTAATATCGTTAGAGGAGATAAAATATTATAATTACTTAACTTGATTATGAGTGATTCTAACATTTAGTACAAGTATTTGTAACAATCTCAGCCATTATCCTGGTAAGTATCAATAACAGGCTTCCTAAATGAACTATAAGAACAATTAATCAGACAATACCTTAGTTGCATATTGCATTAATTATACATTCACCCAGTGACAGCAATTAAAATTCAAGCCTTGCCTGAAGGTAGAATTACAAATCAACAAATACATTTTTAACAGCTTAAAGCTAAAATCACTTTTTATGTAATTTTTTATTAAGAGGTAATCATAACATTGGACTTGCAAGTAACTTGCAGATACAGTCCTTTATCTGAATCTTTTTTATACATACCCATTTGTCATCATCCAATGTACTTCTATATCTTTGCACATGTTGTACAATCTTGTCTATCAAGAGGTTTATAATCAGTTTGTCAGGAAGAAATTAAAATTTAAAAACTGCAACATTAAATCCAAAACTATCGCAACTGTAGATGACAGAAATAGAGAAAATCTGTTTCCACAAAGCTCATGGAATAGAATCTGCATTAATCTTAGTGATGGACAGGGAGTAGAAATGCTTCTTTTACTAAGCCTTCTGCAAAGAGACACCCTTCTAGCAGTAAGCAGCAATGTTTATTCTTTTACTGTCACAAGTCATATGTAGCTAAAAACATTCATCCCTCACTTGTGAGCCTTCACTCACAGCTTTGATAAATAACGTATTAATATTGCACAGAAAAAACTTGGAACGGTTTTCCATATACCTATCATGTACGCTTTGTGTTTATGCTAATTTATTTTATGGATTTAGAGTGCTCCCAGTGGTACTGCAATGAAATCAGTGCAGTTATTGTAATTGGATTTACCTTGCCAGAGGAAAGGTCAGCTTTCAAAGAAGAAGGAATTATTTTACCTTTCCCTTCACAGGCAGACTTCTCTCCAATGTGTACACATAAAGCTTCAATTTCTATCTCCTTTGTTGACGAACAATTTTACTGCTTTCTGCCTGGAAAAAAAAAATAAAAAAAAGTCAGAGTAACCCTCAGCTGAAAGCATTTTCAAGCTGCATTTAGAAATCACTTTACTCACTTCTGAAGTGCAATCACCCCGAGTGCAGGGAAATGGCTTTTCTAATAGGAAGCAGCGACAGACAATTTCAAAGTGAAATTTCAGGGGGAATGGAGAGAAGTCAGGCTGTAATTACACCTGGTGAAAACTACCTGGGATTGAAGGCTAATAGAGCACCTCTTTTTAAGTCCCATGGGAAGGCTTGAGGGACTGAAAGCAGCAGAGAATTCCCATCAGGGGACAGGAGCAGATGAGATGGAACAGACAGACAAGAGCAGATCTGCTGAAGGGCCAGAGATGATGTAAAGGATTTGGGCACTCACAAGGCAGGCGCTGAGGCTGGCACTGGGTGAGCTATCTCCAAAATGCCGAGCAGGGTAACTGCTCACTGAGGCATGATACTGCAGATGTGGGTTGCGCTGCTCGGGGGCCTGAGCCCACCTCGGTCCCTGCTTGCCCACGTCAGCTCCAGCCAGCGCTTACTCAGGAGCTTCGGCATCTCTGTGCAGTCTGTCACATCCTTGTGTTCTAAAGTATATGAATAAGTACATTTATAGATATCCAATGACCTTAATGGTTCCCAGGCAAATTAAACAGCTTTTTCTAGGCAGGCTTTGTTGAATCAGTCTAAGGTTAAACTCCTTTTTGGAAAATACTGATTTTGTATAAATCAAATTTATACCAATGTGCTAGGAGAGCGGTTCTGCAGCCGGCATACATGGCTGCAGGTAGGGTAACTGAGCACAGCTGGCAGCTCAGCCCCTGCGCAGGATGCATCTGCAGCATGCAGCAAAAGCATTACTGCCAGAGACGGTCTTTCTCTCAGGTCTCTGTGTTGCTGGCTGCAAGAAGGATTAAACATTCTTTACTTGTATATTTTCTGATGGGCAAGGTCAGTCTCTGAAATGATGGGTATCGGATCATGTCACGCCTGAGCACAAGCGTAAGTGACCCATGTAATTAAAGGACATTTTCTGGCATTCACTCAGGACAGCTCAAGTTTCCGGAAGGTAGATCAGCCTGGAAAGTCCTAACAACAAAGAAAAGATATTCATCTCTAGGTGGAAGAAATATGTGAAGTAAAAATACACAAACAGGAAGAGTCTAGCTTGAGTCCCAAGAAACAGAAAGTGGTGGTGGTTTGTTTGGGTTTTTTTTCACATCAGAGAACAAAACAAGGAAAGAAAAGTAATTCTATAGATGTGCTGTATCTTAAAATCTTTAAGGAACTGATACCATATAACATCAGTGATTAGGGCAGCTTATAGGGAGCATCAGACAACAGCACTGTGGGAACTGCAAGGATCTGGCTGCTGCTTAGGCCTTGGCAAGGGTTTTAGTCATCCGCATCTCTGTGAGGAGGGACCAGCCTGTGAGGAATCACCTCTTTCCACAGCTGTGGTCACAGAGGAGCTCCTCTGATATTTCCCTTCACTATAGGGTCCAAGACTGTTTACTGTGAGGTCTCAGAAACATACAAGCCTGCTGGTCTCCAAATCTGAAACTATCTAGACTTGGTGGTGCACTGAGCAAGGGTCTACCTAAGACAGCTAGCATCTGCTTCCATTCTGCAGGGCTTTGGAGGGGCTTCCCACAACTCCCAAAGGATAGGACATGGTATCCAGCCACCAGATCTGCCCCTTCAAAACCAGCTTGCTAGCTTGATATCCACTACCTTTTGGATTTCACTATATCCGTTGCATTGTTAAAAACTTGCTGGAGTGCCTACAGCCATATAGGCATTTCTGTCTTTTTAATAATTTTAATAAATACATTTTCAGAAAATCAATATAACAGCATCAAGCTCTAACAGTCCAGTCTTGCTCATTAGATAAATACCAAAAGTTGTGCGGTTGCTGGGTGACTAAAAATTGCTCAGCCTGATGGTCGCTAAAAAGGGATATAAGAATTACTTTTCAAACACAAAATCTGCAGGAGACGACCAATGTGTGCACCAAGGAAAATATTCATGTCAGCTTTCTAATATCTAATACAATTATGTCAAGCACTGACTTTTTTTTTAGTGTGTGAAAAGGGCCTTCTATGAAAACATGCCTATGCACCATTTTAATCTGAATGACAAGCAGCGTTGCCAGGCATTGCAGTGATTTCTCCAGACTACCGCACCTGCTTGGTATTTGCAGCCTTCGGTTGTATCAACACAGGAAAAAAAGGGGGAGATTTGCAGGAGAAGGAAAAAACAACTTAGCATGAAACTGTATAGTACAGTTTGTGTTGCCAGCAATGGCACTAACAGTAATGACATACCTGCCCTGTCAAAGTGCAAAGATTTTCTTACAGTCAACTTTATAAAACGCATAAGATAATCTGCCCAGAAACGAGATGCCTGGGAGTAAGGTGAACAACTGACTTCTTGTCTGTTCCTTACATAAGGGGCTTTATGTGCCGTACTTATTAAAAAATAAATAAATATGGATTTTGAAGCTGGTAATTGCATGTCTTAAAAGCAGAAGTTTGTTTAAAATACAAGCAATAAACCAGGAAATCATTACATAAGGGCATTATGAAAAGGTTTCTGGCATTAATAAGATAAACTTAAGTTACACAATATTCGTGTTCTCTCTAGTGTTCTATAATCGTGTTTTCTGAGAGACGGTCCACTAACCCATTGAATTACTCTATTTGTTCCAAACTTTAAATAGTGAGCTAAAGTATTTACCTTTTCCTACTTCTTATTTCCTACCAAAAAAAGTGTTAACTGGGTTTCATGATTTAGCTTTACTCATGCCCAGTGAATGCAACAGGGCACTGTCAGATAGTAAAGAAATGAGGAATACGGTGCCTCATACTTTGAGCTGGTTTCATTTTTGAGCATCCCAGGTTTTCAAGCACTGTGTCAGATGACATGTCATCAATGAGAATAAGTCTATGAGAAGAACTCTGATTTTCAGTAACCTCTTCATCGCCCTCAGGGAGAAGATCTGTGGCCCAGAACAGCCAAACCATTCCCTCTTGCATTCTCAGCATCTTTTTGTAGTCCACAACAGTTGAAGTCTACATGAGACACGGGCATGTGCCTGGTCTTCTGCTATTTCTGACACAGAAAATGTCTCTCACTGCTCTTCCTGTGTCTTTTATGCCTCTGGCATAGACCTGTGAGTGAGGTAGAAAATGTCCGTATTACCAATCCCTTTTCCTAATAGGGACTTCAGACATTACTAGCCAACAATGTACTCAGCACTTACCGTCTTTCCAAGTGTTTGTCAATTCACAAAGCCCTCTAGATTCTAATCTCGTTTTATTTGTGTTAGAGATACAGCTCTGCCACTTGCAGCACTAAACAAACAGCAAGATTAGGAGTGTGCAGGCTGCAGTTCTCACATTGCACGCTCTTTTGCCAGACAAAAACTGGTTTAGAAATGACTGATCATTTCTGGACATCAGTGATTTTATTTTTTCTTTTCATTTACTGCCACTGTTATAGTCAGTAATCTTCACTGAGCATTTGACAACCATCCAAAGTGCCTAGCACTGAACGTGTGAGAAAAGGTGACTGTATCACTGCCTCCTTCTTTTGCACGTGTACATTTGCACAAATGTATAATTGAAAGGTATGAATTTCCTCAGAGCAACATTTGCCCTCACAGGAACAAGCTTAATGTCAGTGTTCAGCAATAATGTTACTCCCTGAATCTGCTTGCAGCATACTACTGCACAAAGGTCTTAACTGAAAGGAAACCTTCCCACTGTGTCTGTAAAATTCCTATTTCCACAAAAAGCGTTGTCCCAGCAGGCAATGTACTGCAGCAGAGTGCCTAAGGGTACCTCCTGAGATGATACCTTTGGTCTCCTGCTTTCTAAAATGTGCCCGCAGGAATAAAAGTACCCACGTATAACCTCAAGGCGTACTGTTTAGTAAGTACAGTACCATGATGCGAGCATCCAACCTTTCTGCTGAAGATTATTGTAAACAAAATGTAGCTGAAATGTACCAAAAAGCATTGTAACATATTTTCAAAACCAAGTTTCTCGTATCAGGTTAGAATTTATAACACATTTGTAATCAGCATTTATCCTGTCCTCTTCAGAGTGTGTAACACATTCCCATGATACAGAAAATAAAAACGCAGGACTGTGTTTCGCCATATTGTAGTCCAAAAGCTGCAGCATGCCAAGGCAAGGCCTCAGGAACACTTGACGGGTCTAGTCACATCTGTTACTACTTGGTGACTATTGTTCAACATTTGGTTACATTTTTCAAGAGGTTTCACTCAATCCTTCTGTGAACCAGTGGTTTGACTGGTGTGCACAATGAGTACAGACTCGTCCAAACTGGTAACCACAGTGAGTAAACCCCAGAAGTGGCATGCAGAGATGCTTCAGTTAGCTCTGTGGGAGCCATCACTGCAACCAGAAGCGCGGTGAGCTACGCCAGTGTGCTCTGCCCCAGCTGGACAGAGCTGCCAGGAAGCTTCACAACCCAGGCTGGCAGATTTACATGGTGCTCCACTGAGCCATAGGGACTCACCAGCTGGGGTGTCTGTCCTGGGTTCCTCTGGGTTTCTGCTCCTGGCTATGCCATGGTTCTTCAGTCCCTTCTAAGTGGAAAACCTCCTCAAGAGTGGGTGAGGGAAGGACAACTGCACAATAGGAACTCATACCACTTCATCCCAAGTGTCTCCACTCAGCACAGTTTCAAATCAGTCAGCCCAGCTTGAGAATAGGAAGAGGAGATGATTAATGATGTACAAAATCTCTGGACATAAGTATTAACTGACTTGTCCTGAAATGGCTGGATAAGGTACTGAAAAATGTTACTGCTTCTCGTCTCTGACATAGTGGGACTGAAACTAAGCATTCATCTTCCTTGCAAGTAAAGATAGATTGCCAGGATCTATCTGGACATGCAATGCAGTGACTGGCCAGTGGCAATATCCTACACACTCATATCCTACATGTGTTTGCTCATGTAACAGTTGTTCTTTTCTCCTCAGTTTTGCCTCAAACCTAAAGTGTGACTATCATGTGTCTCAGTTCCTACAAGTGACCACTGTGTGATTAAACACAGGAGTGCAGCATCTGCAAATGTAGACAGCTCTGATATCCAGAAAACTGCACATTGGGCATCCTAAAATCATGGCACAAGACAGGTGAAGACAGCAATTTGGGGTCCCACCAAACTTTTTCTTCTCCAGGCTGAACAAACCCAGCTCCCTCAGCCTCTCCTCATATATTACGCTCTCCAGCTCCCAAACAGGCTTGCTGGCCTTCAATCAGCTGAGTTGCAGCTGGCCAACTCTTTCTTGTCCAAAACTGGACACAGTACTCCAGACACAACCTCATGAGTGCCAGAGACAGAGAATTAATCTTTTCTCTGGTTCTGCTGGTTACAGTTTTTTTAATACAGTCCAGGATATGGTTGACCCCCTTTGCTGCAAGAGCACACTGCTGACTCTTGTTCAACTCATCCTCCACAGCTGTCAGGTCCTTTTCTGCAAAGCTGAAAATGGAACAAAATTCTAGAGCACTGGACTTCAAAAATAATCCCATGGAGAATGATTTAATGTTTTCTTCTCGTTTCTAGACTGTATGCTTCGATGAATTGATTCCAAGGTCAGGATCGGTGCATCCCTAAGAGGAAGAAATCAGGCACGGAAAGCAAGAGACCTGCATGGTTGAGCAGGGAGCTTCCGAAAAAGCTCAAGTGGAACAAGGAAGCTACACTAAGTGGAAGAAGGGACTGACCACTTGGGAAGATTACAAGAATGCTCCCAGAGTATGCAGGGATGAAACGAGGAAAGCCAAGGCCTCCTTGGAATTAAATCTGGCAAGGGATATCAAGGTCAACAGGAAAGGTTTCTTCAAGTACATCGGAGGCAAAAGGAAAACTAGAGAAAACGTGGGCCCGCTGTTGAATGAGACAGGGGCCATGGTGACAGATGATGCAGACAAGGCGGAATTACTGAATGCCTTCTTTGCTTCAGTTTGTACTGCTCAGGCCAGCCCTCAGGAGCCCCAGACTTTGCAGGTAACAGAGAAAGTCTGGAGGAAGAAGGACTTTCCCTTGACTGAGGAGGATCAAGTTAGAGATCAGTTAAGTAAACTGGATATCCACAAATCCATGGATCCTGATGGAATGCACCCGTGAGTGCTGAGGGAGCTGGCAGAAGTCATTGCTGGGCCACTTTGCATCATCTTTGGAAGGTCCTGGAGAACAGGCGAGGTGCCTGAAGACTGGAGGAAAGCCAATGTCACTCCAGTCTTCAAAAAGGGCAAGAAGGAAGACCCAGGAAACAACACGCCAGTCAGCCTCACCTCCATCCCTGGAAAGATGATGGAACAGCTCATTCTGGGCGTCATCTCAGAGCATCTGGAGGAAAAGAAGGTTATGAGAATTAGCCAACATGGATTCACCAAGGGGAAGTCATGTCTGACTAATCTGATAGCCTTCTACGATGGCGTGACTGGACAAATAGATGAGGGGAGGGCAGTGGATGTTGCCTACCTTGACTTCAGCAAGGCTTTTGACACTGTCTTCCACAGCATCCTCGTAGGCATGCTTAGGAAGTGTGGGTTGGGTAAATGGACAGTGAGGTGGATTGAAAACTGTCTGGCAGATAGAGCTCAGAGGGTTGTGGTTAGTGGCACAGAGTCTAGTTGGAGGTCTGTGACAAGTGGTGTTCCCCAGGGGTCAGTACTGGGTCCAGTCCTCTTCAACATATTCATCAATGACCTGGATGAAGGGACAGAGTGTACCCTCAGCAAGTTTGCCGATGACACAAAACTGGGAGGAGTGGCTGACACACCGGAAGGCTGTGCTGCCATTCAGCGTGACCTGGACAGGCTGGAGAGTTGGGCAGAGAGAAACCTCATGAAGTTCAACAAGGGCAAGTGTAAGGTACTGCACTTGGGGAGGAATAACCCCATGCACCAGTACAGATTAGGGGCTGACCTGCTGCAAAGCAGCTCTGTGGAAAGAGACCTGGGAGTCCTGGTGGACAACAGGATGACCAGGAGCCAGCAATGTGCCCTTGTGGCCAAGGTGGCCAATGGCATCCTGGGGTGCATCAAGAGGTGTGTGGCAAGC
Organism: Burhinus oedicnemus; assembly: GCA_008921705.1. Taxonomy (NCBI): domain Eukaryota; kingdom Metazoa; phylum Chordata; class Aves; order Charadriiformes; family Burhinidae; genus Burhinus; species Burhinus oedicnemus. The sequence goes on from VFFE01009028.1 coordinate 2,680,960, forward strand.
AGGTCGTGGGAGGTTATCCTCCCCCTCTACTCTGCCTTGGTGAGACCGCACCTGGAGTACTGCATCCAGTTCTGGGCTCCCCAGTTCAAGGCCAGGGAACTGCTGGAGAGGGTACAGCAGAGGGCTACAAAGATGATTAGGGGACTGGAACACCTTTCTTATGAGGACTTGGGTCTTTTTAGTCTGGAGAAGAGAAGGCTCAGAGGGGATCTCATCAATGCTTATAAATACTTAAAGGGAGGGTGCCAGGAGGATGGGACCAGTCTTTTTTCAGTGGTGTCCAGTGATAGGACAAGAGGTAATGGGCACAAACTTGAATGTAGGAAGTTCCATCTAAACATGAGGAGGAACTTCTTTCCTTTGAGGGTGGCAGAGCACTGGAGCAGGCTGCCCAGAGAGGTGGTGGAGTCTCTGACTCTGGAGACTTTCGAAACCCTCCTGGATGCCATCCTGTGCAACCTGCTCTGGCAGGGAGGTTGGACTAGATGATCTCCAGAGGTGCCTTCCAACCCCTGTGATTCTGTGATATCCTCAGTTAACATTCCCTTTTCACATTAGCTCCTTATCTCTGAACATATGCTCACCCATGTCAGCAAATAGCCCCTACATCAGCTATGATCACTCACTGTGCCAGCACGGCATAGCTAACATTGCATTGACCCATTCTGTAGGGTATTATCTGTTTATATAGACTATAAAAATACAGCACAAAAAGCTGTAAAATCACAGGGATAATACTGCTCCTGCAAGCTCTGCATAAATCAGCATGAATTTGGGCAGCTGTGGTGGAATGGACAGTGAGGTCTGCTTTCTCCTTGCTGTCCAGCAGATGGGGATGCGTTCTTCACAGAAAGTATCTGTCCAAAGCAATTGCTCCACAGCAAGACAAATGCAAACACTTCATTTTTGTTGGCAACATGGACAGTGGGAGTGAACCCTCAGCAAGTTTGCCAATGACACCAAGCTGTGTGGTGTGGTAGACACACTGGAGGGAAGGGATGCCATCCAGAGGGACCTTGACAGACATGAGAGGTGAGCCCATGCAAACCTCAAGAAGTTCAACAAGGCCAAGTGCAAGATCCTGCATGTGGGTCGGGGCAATCCCATACACAAATACTACCTGGGCAGAGAATGGATTGAGAGCAGCCCTAAGGACAGGGACTTGGGAGTGTTGCTTGATGAGAAGCTTAACATGTGCTGGCAATGTGTGCTTGCCAACCATATCCTGGGCTGCATCAAAAGAAGTGTGGCCAGCAGGGTGAAGGAGGTGATTCTGACCCTCTGCTCTGGTAAGACCCCACCTGGAGTGCTGCATCCAGCTCTGGGGCCCCCAACACAAGAACTACTTGCGAAAGTAGAGGGATGGTTAGAAAGAATTGAAAAGGCTGAATTAAGACCATTTAAAAAAACAGATATTTTAAAAGGGTATACGATCCCGCAATTAATTTATCTAGCAGATCAAGCTGATATTAAACCTACAAACCTGGAAACTCTTGGCTTAGCGATACGAACTGCAGTCAAAGAATGGTTACATTTACCATCAAGTACTTGTGACTCCATCCTATATTCTAGCACTCAAGATGGAGGTTTCAGAACCACCAGGCTTGTGGCATTGATCCCTAGTGTACAAGTTCGAAGAGTGCATAGAATTGCACAGTCTTCTGATGAAACTTTACGCATGATTGTTAAACAAGAAGAAATTGAGAAAGAGTTTGAAAAATTATGGGTAGTAGCTGGTGGTGAAAGGGATAAAATACCATCTATCTGGGACCCAAGGGCAACTAGAAAAACAGGGTAATAGACCTGTTGGACTGAGTCCAGAGGAGGGCCAGGAAGATGACCAGAGGGCAGGAGCACCTCTCCTATGAAGACAGGCTGAGAGAGCTGGGGTTGTTCAGCCTGGAGAAGAAAAGGCTCCAAGGACACTTAATAGCAGCCTTCCAGTACCAAAAGAAGGCCTACAGGAAAGGCAAGGAGGGCCTCCTTATCAGGGAGTGTGGTGATAGGACAAGGGGTAATGGCTTCAAACTGAAAGAGTGTAGATTTAAGTTAGATATTAGGAAGAAATTCTTTACTGTGAGGGTGGTGAGACACTGGAACAGGTTGCCCAGAGAAGCTGTGGATGCCCCATCCCTGGAAGTGTTCAAGGTCAGGCTGGATGGGACTTTGAGTAACCAAGTCTAGTGGAAGGTGTCTCTGCCCATGGCAAGGGGGTTGGAACTAAATGATCTTTAAGGTCCTTTCCAACTCTAACCATTCTATTATTATATTATTTTCCCTGTTGCCACCTATGTACAGCTCAGTAGCACTGCACTGACTGAGTTAGGAAGAATGACTGGAGAAGAGCACTTTGCTTTGACCAGCACTGGCAGTGATAGAATAAGGAGAAGGTGTTTCTTCCTTTCCTTCTTTTTCTTCTTCTCCTGCTACTACACTGTATCACAGCTGGCTGCTTTTAGACATGCCAGCTGTTTTGTCAGAGCAGCTTTACTGAATGAGGTGTAAAGAAGCATGTAAGAAAACTCCCTGCACTTTTAACTGTAGAAAATTCGCCCTGAGAAGATAAAACCCCAGTTTAGTCCAGTCAATCAGATTAACATCTGGCTCTCATAGTGGCTTGCTTGGCGTCAGCATCCCAGGAAATGCCATGTGTCACAACCAGAGAGTTCTACAGTTTGCCTTTCTACATCCTGAACTCAGCCATTTCCCTTAAATGCTGTTGCAGTTCTTACAGACCGCTGCTGCCATATAGCCCTTCTGACTTGCCTCTGTACCTCTTCAGCTTCTGCCCTGCACAGGGGCTTCTGACTCTCCCCAACAGTGGGTTTAAAAGCATCTTGTCTCTGAGTCAGATAGTGGTATGTCATGGATGAACCACAGTATCATGAAACGATGGTAAATGCCACATGGGAAATAGGACGTCAAGGTACTCTTTGTTTACTAAAAATACACCCAGTCCTCAGGATCTCTCAAAATTCCCTTTTTGCCTCTTCGTTTACTCAATAGCTTGCCAAATCTAAACTAACTTGTGGAACAAAAAGCTATAACGTCTTCCACAGAAAGTGCAAACATGAAGTGACCTCGAACAGCTTTTTGAAAAGTATAGGGGCACTCTATACTTTTTAATAAGAGCCTTAGCAGAAAGGTGATAGTGCAATTTCCACAAGGCAAATACTCTTGGGAGTAGAGTATCCTATGCCTATATAGGCATGATTTACAAACCAGGTGCATAAAACAGAAAATTTGATGATTGTGGTTATGTCTTCTGTAATGACTGGCAAAACAAAGGTATAGTAAATTCTAAAACTGTATTTTATATAGATTGTCCAATCTTAAACAAAACTGAAAAAAAATCCAAACTTGTCTTATCTCAGGAGGGAGGTGTATTATAGCTAGGGATGAGACTTGCAAGGTATCTCAAAAACCGCAGGAATTAGTGCTATTAAGAGATTGGATATAAATATTTGAAATTCTGTATTAAACATTAAGGGGGTTTTTTTCCCCTTTTGGGTCAGAACACAGCAAGAATTTATTTCAGCTACTTATGTTGCACAGGGCTTTGTGCTAAGCTATGCTGGTTATTGAGAACTCAGCACTGAATGAAACCACCCTCTGATAAACACCTTGGCTGTAACCATAGAATCATAGACCTATTTAGGTTGGAAAAGACCTTTAAGATCATCAAGTCCAACCCTTAACCTAACACTGCCAAGTCCACCACTAAACCGTGTCCCTAAGCACCACATCTACACATTTTAAATACCTCCAGGGGTGGTGACTCACCCACTTCCCTGGGCAGCCTGTTCCAATGCCTGATAACCCTTTCAGTGAAGAAATTTTTCCTAATATCCAAGTTAAACCTCCCTTGGCGCAACTTGAGGCTGTTTCTCCTCGTCCTATTACTTGCTACTTGGGAAAAGAGACTGACCCCCACCTCACTACAACCTCTTTTCTGTCACAGTCTACTCCCTCATCAGAAGCAGGCACCTTAACGGAGCCAGGCAGCAAATGTCACAGAAAGGCGCTGCTTTCCATAATAAGGCTTCTGTCTGAGCAAGGAGAGCACAGAGCTCACAGAGAGATTTTCACGGGATGCTACGTAGGCACATGTATTGGCCGCAATGCCATCTTCTCCATTCCCATACCCAAGTTTACAGGTTCACATGGGCTTTGGGCTTCATGGTTTCATTAAGCAGTGCCTGACCTTTCCACCATCAGCAGTGCACAAGGCACTAATAACAGAGCACACCAAAAACTTTCTCTGGGCTGATATCCGATGGGTTAGTGCCAGCTGCCCCGACCACGCACCCTTCACTGCGTTGGGCTGGTATATAGGTGTCCAGCAATAGTGCTATAAAACAAAAGAACCTAAGGACCAGAATGAGTTTTTTTTAAGTTCCCGATGGGTTGCAGCTTTGTGCCAACCAGCTCCGAAAAAGAGTCCCAGGACTCAATAATGCAATAATTTGGATCAAGTTAAATATGAAATAACTGATCTGGCATTTCGGGTGTCAAATGTTTTTTAAAATCTCATTTGAAGCAGAACAGTATGTCCTGGAAACACGTAAATACCAGACAGAAATAATCAATATGATAAAAGCCAGGCTGAAGAACAAAGGAAATGCAGTTCCCAAAAATGTAACAACTAAGAAGCTGACCAGCAGTCTGCTGATTGTACTACAATGCCATAATTAAAAGCTGGAGAGGAAGCAGCATCAGGGGAATTACATTAATAAAGCTTAGATTGTACCATTGAGCAAACTCAGAAAAATAAATGGCTTAAAGGCAAGCAATGCTTTTTATATGACAGAAGGCTCTGTGGGTAAGAAGATTAATCTGTGTTTCATATTATAAATTAGAAGCAAACAAGATATCGCACAGTGTAAACTCAGTGAAAAATAGTACTGTCTTTTTTTTAAAGGGTGAAATATGTAGGAAGCACTGGAGAAATATTACTGGATCCACTTGCAAGGACAGAATGGTGTTTCAACACTGCTGCTAAGCCTCCTGCAAAAGGAAAAGAACATAATGAACTTGAGGCAAAAATTGAGTAATAAATAAATGTGAATGTCATAAGCACACAAGGAACATCATACAGAATGGAAATAAAGGATGACATCCCTGACACACTGCAAGCATGACTTATACAACATATGCTAGAAAGCTGGCTTCAAAACAGCACTCATCTCCATTCCTCCTTGTAACTTGTATTGACCAGGAATATGTCTCAATGCCCTGTATCAGGACACTTAAAATTAATTTCTATTCTGCTTTCAAACCATGAAGCTCATTTTCTGAGAGTCTGTCTGGAAGACAGACCTGAATTCTACCTCTACTTTCTCCAGGAAGAATATGGTTACATGTTTATTTTCTGATGAGTTTGCTCAATGGTACCTTCTAAACTTCATTAATTAAATTATTACTATAATCACTAGAGCTGGTCCAAAAGCACTTATTTTCCTTGTAAGCTAATTAGGTTACCTTCTACCTAAGTTTCCCAGAGTATTATCATTCCAACAAAACAACAGCAACAACAAACAATACCATCAAGCCAACAAAGAAGATACATAGGAAGTGGGCAGTGGTGGTGTTTGCTTTGGTAAGAAACAAATATCATCTACTATAAAAATAGCTATCTGAAATTATTGTTTAATTATGGCTTTCTGTCAAATTTTTCATACAGTTAAAAAACATAAAGGTGACTACTAGTGCTAGAAAACTGCTGTTACTAAAGCCAGGCAGATCAATAGGCTTCTTTTCAAAAACCTGTCCAACCAGGAGCTCGGACCTGGAAGGACTGCCTGACTCCTTGGGTGGGAAGCTAGGAAAGAAAGAGGAGTTGGTTCAAGGGACCCAGAAGGCAGAAGAAAACCACAACTGAGATGAGCATTACAGATAATAACACTCCGTGAATAAGAAGTGGAGTTACAGAGACAGGTCTTGGAAGTGCAAAGTGGACAAGAAAGTGTGAACATGCTACGCTGGTGGGAAATTTTACAATATTAATGTTTGCAACTCTGCTTATTACCTAGCCATCCTGGTGTTTTCTTTACCAGTTTCAGTGAACTGTTCTATTCCAAATCATGAGATAGGTATATTTAGCCGTTGGATTTGTGCTTTTCTTTCATGATTATTTTAGCTGAGCTCTGCACTGAAACTCAAGGTGCTACTGCTGATAGCAAGCTTCCACCTCTATCTCTTCTGAGAGTTCCTAGGCAAGAATGACAGTACCTGGGATTACTGGGAGACAAGTACACTGTGTCAAGGAACGTGACATAATACTCTAGCACAACTACTGAGAAAAGCATCTTGTCAAAAAGGTGGTCTCAGGAAACTGAAGTTCTGATGAACTCCAGACTCTACTCAAGGCAGTCCCTTCTCAGCAGGGAGTTGCTATGTGAGAAGAGATGCCTGCTGCAAACTTCAGCACAGCAGATGCTGACATGAGAACAAGGGATACCATTAGTCCAGTCCTCCCAGGGAAGCTTTATCACATGGAAAAGTTTTCATGGAAAAAGATGCATTTATTACCCTTTCAATAAACAACAACAAATTTCAAAAACAATGTAAAAGTCATCCACTACCTAAAGAGGTTTCCTTTATATTGTGGCAGGGATGTTGAGGGCTCAGAAAGTAGACCACTACATTGCACAGGTCATTTTCCCAACACTACCACTTTAGTTATTTTGCCTGTAAATTACTAAAAGGTAGCAGGCACCCTACATAGTGCTGTCTGCAAGGTCAGGAAACTGAACAGCAGAGAAACTGCCCTGGAAGATGCTTTCAGAACAGTAATAAAGCAGCAGGACTACTCTAATTGATGCTGACATTTTAACCAAGATATTATCGATCCCAATTCTCCAGTCAATCCTACAATTGACCAGGGATACTCCCAGCACCCCATCTTTGTGATCTGAAAGAAGTGGAGCTATCAGAAATTATTAACACTAAGCATGCAACATCCCTTTCCTTAGGTTTTTATTATGAGACCATATCAGCGCTTTAAAGTGCTGATACCTTAAGATGCATGCATCTCATGTAGACAGAGTAGGGCTGTAGAACTGTTATTTTTGGGCAATCTGATAACGTGAATCATCAAGCAGTCTTTGACCTATTTGTTGCAATGTTAGCATGTAATACAATACTCTTCCAAGAATCTCTAGTTCCAAGGAGTTGCCTGTCTTGGTCAATATGAACATTGCACCTCCTTTTACTTTGCTGTGGTCTTGCCTAAGACTCAAGATATTGTTCAAAACCAACAAACACAAATGTTATATTCATAATGTATCAGTCTGAGTACCCTAATATGATAAAACAGGAGTAATATTTACAAAACGGGCATAGTCTAAGATTCAAGCTTCAAACACTACTTAAGTCAAAACTTTGCTGCTGTGAAGCCAGTCTAAGAGTGACTCTAGACATCAGCAGAATGGGAGAACAGAAGCAAGGCTTCACAGAAATTACTTGAAACAGATTAGAGAAATCTTTATAGAATTAGAGCGATTGAAGTAATGTTTAATTTGATAATTTTAATCCTGTAGCCCAGATAAGATCCTCTACCAGATTCTATTACATGGATTAAAATCATTAACAAAAGATTTCCTCTCTACAATAGACAGTACTGAGTGTTCATTGCAAATGAAAGCTAACGCAAGGACAGAATGATATGTTCCTTAGCTCCTTTTTTTTCAGTCACTATCTCATCCACAAGCAAATCCACATATCTGACCAATAAATACAGAGCTTCTGATAAATTTGTGTGTCTGTGTCTGTGTTCTCTTTAATAACATGGGAACACTATATCCTTTGATATTTGAATTTTACTGGCCCAGAAAATAGATCGGGACAGTAGAGCACACTAGAAAACAAGGTTAAATTGTGATACTTTAATCAGTTTCTCCACAAACTACAATGGCATATTGAACAAATTGAAATTTATGGGTTTCAATCAAATGGATTTGGCTAGAAGCACAATGGGTGCACGACCAATGAAGTATAAACTGAAGTAAAATTACACAGATAGGTATGTTTAGGCAATTAACATACTGGTGTCAAAAATCTTACCTTACAAAGACGGTCTGCCTCTGAAACAGAAGGAAACAGAGAAGAACCACAAGAGATCCTAGCACTAGGTTGTTTTGCACTCTAGATTGCTCTGCATGCTTTTCCATCATATCATCCTGAAAAGCATAAAATTCAAGTATATGATGTGACTCCCATTAACTTTTCAAGATGCACAAAGTAAACAGTGACATTGAAAAGTAAACACTATACCTATGAAAAGGCTAATGGCAAAAGGAATTCACTCCCCGTTAAATCCTATTTGCAGTTCATGCTTAGATTCTGCTCAGAAAATAGTTTCTTTATGGCAGTGCAGGACTTACCACTGTTTTCTCCTCCTTTGCAGTTTCACTGTCACCACATCTGCCTTCACCTTTGCGCATTTTCTTTCTTTTTTTTTCCTCCTTCAGATCTCTAACCAGATCTAAACTTTTTTAGCTGTACTTCTGTCTGGAGCTATTCCTTCATTCCCTTGCACTGGACCAAAAGGCCCAAGAAACAATATGGGTGCAAAATAAACCAATATGAACCCTCTGCTTTCCTAGTCAAAAAAAAAAAAAATCTTGTCCCACAAATAAATACTTTATTTAACTGTTTGAGACAGAATTTGGGATGTTATGGGGAAGTGACTGTGGCTTTGATAAGCTCCCTGAGGCAGAGATGTGTAGCTGTATGAAGGGGAAGGATTGGACACGTACCATCTTTACAGATGTTCCCCTGATCCTTACAGATACCTTTAGAAACTGTAGAAATCTTTTTAAGTTAGAAGTATCTTTTGACTTGCTCTGTTCAACGCTGATGCCAGCACAGCTCAAACGATTAGAATATCAAAACCAATGCTATTTCCCTGATGGTATCTGCTACCCTTCTGGGCTGAAGAGATTTCAGATGAAAAGAAAGTCTCAGACTCTGTCGGTTGCGTGACATGTTTAAGTTTCTGACCAATATTTTGTGGTGCTTCAGAACAAGACTGTGGTAAGACTTCTTAATTTGACCACCCAAACTTTCCATGGACATGCCATTTTATAGGAACTCAAAATGTTTGATTGGGAAAACACTGAATTTCCAGCTCTCTTCTCGTGCTAACTAAATTATTAAAATTTCCTGTAGGTTGCTTGACCTATGAAAAAGGGCATCTTTACTCTAATTTATCTGTGGAAATAGAAGGATAAGTACTCTTCTTGTCAAGGGCTTTATACAATACCAGCTGCTATGAGTGGAAGTCACAGAGGTAATAAGTGATTGTATTTTCTCCAGAAGAAAGAAGATAATGTTATAATAAGATAAATACATGAACATGAAAATTACTTTTTAACAACAGAAATCTTTTTTCCTCTCTGATTTACCCAATCTTACTGCTTACTTATGGTTTAAGTTTTCTGATGCCAGAAAAGCCATCTCTTCTCTAAAAATTCATGATCCATTACAAAGACCATTTTTAGTTCTGGTTATCTGTAATTCAAGTTCAGCTACACACAAGTCCAGTGAATAATTGATGTTGGACAAAATACCAAAACACTTTTGAAGTTTGAAAGAGTCATATTCTTGGTATTCTAGATCAATGTTATAAAATAGTCCTTGTTTCATAACAAGGGTCTAATCCTACCACCCTGTTAATCCTAAATCTCAGTTTGTCCAAACAACAGACCTATTGTTTCTACAACTGCAACACAGCTTTCTCCTATACTTAATTTGGTATGGTTTTTAATCAATTAAATAACCAGTGATGTTAAAACTGAGATTAGCTTTTTGTAAAAGATGAGATCAGCTTTTATTAAAGTATACCATTTTGATGCGTGACTTTATGCTGAAGACGATGACAGAAAACAAATTAGTATTCCAGCAAGGGGCAGATGGTGCTGTTTGGTGCAACATTTTCCAGCTACAGCCATTCTGACCATCCAGAACAAAATTAACATTGAATCTAGATAATTTTTAAAATTAAATTAAAATTTGATCACTGAGCAAAAGATTTGAAGACAACTGAAACAGCTACTGGGAATCTGCTAGTCTGGGAATTAATTAGAGAAGAATGACATTTCTTCCACACATCTACAAACATTAATGTCATTAGTTATTATTCTGGGAACTAACAATAAATATTCAACTAAAACTCACAGCCAGTCCATGAGATCTTCAGTGATACAAGTATCCTTAACATTTACACAGTCATTGCCAAGGTTTATTCTATTTCAATGAGTGTAGGCCAACAGTGCAGAGTGATGGTTTACATTTTTAATTATTCATTACAGTAATTCAATGTCCTGAGATTCAGGCCTGGCCACCATACAAACATGCACTGGTATACTTGTCATATCATTCCTATTTTGATATTCCTAGCAACACAACAAATCAATTGAAGTGAATATGTACATGAGGTTTTTGGCTGAATGTGTTTTAACAGCGTCCTTCATTATGACTGACTGCTGTGTGTCATGTAACGTAATCAGGGTCAGGATCAGAAGTAATTTTAGTAATCAGTGGAACAAAAAAAAGAGCAATGCCATATTCTTGTAAATTTTCAGAGCCTATTGGTTCAGATAAAGAAGCCTATTGTGATAAACCCAGTGCAATTCCATGTCCCTCTCCCACACCCTCCACAATGCCTGTTTTATTGCTTCTTTAATGGATCTTCTGAATAAAAAAAACCACAGTATGTTTCTGCCTTTACATTTCAGTGTACACTTCATTTCATTTGCACTTACTTGAACCATGTGCAGACATACAGAAATACAAATATTGAATTGGCTTCAAAACAGTGACCTGTTTTGCTCGTAGCATGTGCTAAACTTTATTTCTGAAGTACCATTTCCAATAGAAACTATATTTTTTGCCCTTTGTTAAAACTGTACAACATGACACTGATTTCCAGAAAATAACAGGAGTTCCACTAGTGCATAAGTCCAAAAAAGTGGTGTTAATACAGGAACATTCACAAACAAAAATAAAAAATTATATTACGTAAAATAATAAACATCAGCACTAAAAAAATGAGGCATTGTTTTCTCTATAAAGACAGGTTCCCAACACATTTTCAAAGTTCATCTATTCAGATGAATAGTCAAATGACTGAGAAGCCTGTTTACATTGCACTCTTCACCTGGAACGTGATTATTGTAGTTACATAGCCACCTAATAGCTCAGCAAAGGGACAGTTAAGATAAAGCCACAGCTAACACCCAAGCACAAGATAACTGTTAACTCGGAATCCTAAGATCCATCCATGCAGACTAGAATCATTCTCCAAAAAGGAAAACCCAGTTTCTCTTTTTCTACTTTTGATCTTGTGAGCTTTGGTTGAGAGAACTGACCTCGAGGGAATTATTTCCATGAGCAAAGATAATTTTTATAAATTTAGTAAAATCAGTTTGTGTGCCTGGATTCCGGCAAGTGCTGGATACCCCCCACTGGTCCTTGTAGATTTTTGCTTGTAAATACCGTTCTGGATTCAGGAGTTCTCAGCTGAAACTTCATTTAAACTTTAGACTATTTTGCATACCTGGAGAGTAAAACGTCACTTTTCCATGGAAACACCTATTCACATTGTTTTGGTTTGGTTTTTTTTACATTCTCAACTACCATCAAGCTTGTGCAAGTGTTAATATAAGTTGGGGGAATTCCCTTTATGTCCCCTGGACAAGCCTGCTTCGCTCTGCAGGAATACTGCACCTTTATGAGGGCAGTCCAACAAGTCAAGGGCTGGTATTAGCAGGCCAAATTGCAACACTATCCCCAGGTCAGAAATAATTAAAATCCTGCAGGTGGAAGAAATTCACCATAGAATTGAGTAATCCCTCTCCCAAAAAAGAAGACTGACGAGAGAAAAAAAGAGGGGCTTCACTATCACAAAAGACAGGGAAGTGCTAGCATTTCCAGGTATTTTTAAATGGTATAAACCATTAAAAGCAGTAAAGATACCTGAAATCAGAATCTTTCCAAGTGAATACACATTTTGCCCAGGAGCATCGTCAAACAAAAGCTTATTTTCAGCAAGGGGAAAGCACAGAAATACCAGGGCAGGGTTCTTATAGACAGAGAAAATGTGAGGATTTAGCAGCGGGAGGAGAGTTAGCTCTGCATACGATCTGGTTTTCCCCATGGAGAGGCAGCGATAGGTTTGCTCTCCCTTTGCCCGCCTCACCAGGGTGAGCCGGCACGGCTGCCCCAGCGGGCAGGGCCAGCTCCAGCTCCCAAACCGAGCGGGAGGAGAGGCTCATCCTTGCAGCCAAGCAGTCGCTCTTCAGTGGGAGGAAAACAGAAAGCCAGAAATACAGTCAAAAGTAGCAAAGGCAAGCAAGGAAGAAAATTATCCCAGCCTGTCTCTCCCCATGCATTCATTGCCCAGGCACCAGAGCTTCACTGCTAATCCCCTTTCCCCCAAGGGTACTCCACTCCTCCCACGAAGCTATCAGTCACCTTCTTCATTCAAGATTTCCTGTCCTGCTCGTATTTGTTGGCATTTCACCATTCTTCACAGCTTTGCTAGTCACGTTCCTAAAAGATGCCACATTCTGGAGTCCCTTTGTGGTTTCTGGTTCTTTTCTGAAATCCTCCCTCCCCAGTTTGTTGGGTGAGGAGGGTATTCAGCATGTCTTTGTGTTGTGAGGCAGCGAAACATGTAAAAGTCCAGTTCATGGGTTTTAAGGAAGTGGGAAGAAGCAGGGGTGAAGCTCTGAAAATTCAGGACCCTCTAAAGTGCAGGGCTTGCTTTTCCTAAAGCTCCAAATGCAAGCCTGGAACTGTTGGGAAAAACAAAATCCTGTAGATTTACACTGCTGTCTGTTCTGCACACACCCCGGGCTACACAGCACGTCTTGGGGTCCTCTCTTTACTCCCAGGTTGTACAGAGCCGGTTTCAAAAACGTAGGTGGGGGCACGCTTCAGAGGCAGATCCTTAGAAAAACGAAAAGTGTGAAAGAGTCTGAGGGCTGGTTCTTAGAAACCCTTCTAAAAAACAGTCTGTTCCACTCACCCTGAAGTTAACAGCAAAGTCCAAAAGAAACTTCTGAAGGGCAATGTGCCCTTCCCTCCTCTTGCCACCCCTAGTCAGGTCTGATCCTACGGCTTTTGCCACCGTCTTGTATGACAGGGACCCAAGTTCAAGGTCTTCTCAGCCCTGCAAAGACACAACCAGCAAAGCACTGGCTAAGAGCACAGGCACTTCCTGAAGGAGGGATTAGCACTTAGAGCTGCAGCTCCACCTTTAGATGGAGATCAGCATCGGAAACACCACAGCAGGAAAAGCACCGGCGGCAGCCGGACAGCTTGAATCTGCACCCAGCGAAGGTAGGAAATCTTTGCGGCGGTGGGGTGCACGCTGCTGGGCAGTTCCTCAAGCAGACCCCGATGGCAGCTGCTGGGACGGCTACCTGGGTGTCCCCGGACCAGACCTGCCCCTTGTGCACTCCAGCAGTTTTCCAGTAACATTATTTTCCAGTAACATGATTTTCCAGTCTCAGAAGAACACTCACCCGGTGTAATGCCGAGAGACACCTCTCTTGCTCTCCCAGACCCTCTTCTCTTTCCTGGCCCCCATTTCAGTGCCTTGGGATATTTACATCGCCAAGAAAACCTGTCCGCCTTGCCCCAGCTGTCCCCGCTGCCCCAGAGGGTGATGTCTGTCCATGCTGCCACCACTCTGTGGAAGTAGTCCAGAGGCTCCAGGGGGGCCATGGGAACCTGCTGCCCTGCAGAGGAGACATGGCCAAGCCAGGAGACACCTTCCCAGTTCTGAGGGGCTGTGGCGATGCCTGTCGTGGTGATGTACCTGACAGGCTCCAGAGGAGGAAGCTCAGGTGGAAGTGGGGAACATGAAGGAAGGATTTCACCAGCAGCACCCAGGTCTAGGGGAAAGAAGGGAGCTCAAGGGGATAAGGGACAGGACCAGACGGATCTCAGTGAGGGGCAGCGATGCTCAGCCGGTGGGCAGGGATGCGGGCAGCCAGCAGGCAGGCCAGCACAACGCCGATGAGATGCAGCAGTGTCAACCCCAAGGCAGCCGTGGCAACATAAAACATGTTGCTGCTGACGAAGGCCGACACCTTGTTGAAGCAACCCTCACGCTGCAGCCCATGTATGTTGGGCAGGCTGTGCCGGCAACCCCGGCGGGCCCGGCAGCAGCTGAGGGGCACCGAGCCGTTTTGCTCCAGCCCCCAGGGCGAGGTGAGCCAGTCGCGGTAGCTCTCCACACCGCAGCAGGACAAGGCGCGCTGCAAAGCGTCCAGGGCATCCGCCATCCCCTCATCCTCCCCGTAGGTGAGCAGGGCCTGGCGTAGCCCTTCCTGGAAACCCTGCGTGATGTTCTGGCGGTAGAGGAGCGCCGAGAGCCCCGCCGTCAGCCCAGCCGCCAGCACAGCAGTCAGGAAGGCGCTGTAGGCACGCAGGAGGCCCCGGTGCTCCGTGGCAGCGCCGAAGCAGCCCAGGAAGCCCCAGATGATGATGGCAGCACCGGTGGTCAAGAGGATGGCAGGGGCGCTGGGATAGTCGTTGGCTGACAGCGCCAGGTAGGTGCCCAGAGACACCTTGGCCCAGAGGCCGATGATGAGCATGGTCAGCCCCGCTGCCCAGAAGACAAAGCTGAAGGCCATGAGGGACAGCTTGAGCAGGGTCATGGTGCCCCCAGGCCCTGGCACCGGCGGCCCACGGTGCCGGCGGGCCGTGGCGGTCGCGGTGAGGGGGCGTCGCGGCCGCCGGTGCCGCCGGGCGCTGAGGAGTGTCCCGCGGCCGCCGGTGCCGCCGCTCCCTGCGGGTGCCGGTCCGGGACGCTCGGCGGGGAGGAGAGGGCGCCTTGCGGGGTGCTGGCGGGTCCCGCCGGGTCCCCTGGGCAGCGCTGGGTGCGGAGCCCGGCGGCAGCTTCCCCCCCGCCCCCGCGGCAGCCGGTGCCGGTCGCGCTGCCCTGTCGCCCCGTCCCCTTTTCAGTGCCCGGCGCGGGGGCGCGGCCGGCGGCGGCGCCTGTGGGCGCTGCGGGGCTGGGCGGGACGGGACGGGACACGGGTGCCGTTCCCTCTCCCCGTGCCCTCCTCTTTTAAACGAGCCTCACGTCAGCTCCTATCCGGCAAACTGCGATGCCCGGTTGGAGAATCAGAGAATCAGAGAATCGTCTACGTTGAAATGGACCTTTAAGATCATCGAGTCCAACCATTAACCTAACACTGCCAAAACCACCACTAAACCATGTCCCTCAGCACCGCGTCTACCCGTCTTTTAAATACCTCGAGGGATGGCGATTCCACCACTTCCCTGGGCAGCCTGTTCCAGTGCTTGATCACCCTGGAGAAGCACATACATACGCTCCTTAGGGCTCTTTTCCGAGGTTTGGGGTGTAGTCACTGGGTGAGTGTATGCAGACTGGCAGTTCCCGCTGGCCACGGCACTGCGGACCCTCAGACGGAAAAGATCTGCAAGCTGAAAGCTCGAGATTGACTTTTACTGGAATATGCTGCAGCCCAGGTTTACCCTGGACAAGGGACTAAACTTTTTCTTGTAAGCATGAGGAGTAGTGCCTAAAAAACCCACAAATAATCCACAGGAAGAATACGAAAGTTATCAAATGAGAGGTTTTATTTTTATTTCTTATATTGTATCAAGCTGTGCCATTAGGATACTTTGTAGAAACAAGCATAAATCCATACCTGAATATTAACTAATTACACAGTCAGTCATTCATTCATTCAGTCAGTCTTGATTTTGCTATCTGGAAACTATTTTCCAGGTGGCCTGACTCTGTTAAATATTCACTTGATTTAGCCCATGGCAACATTGAGCCACAGAGAAGGCATTAAATAGCCATGCAGGAATATCTATGGATAAATACTGCGCTATAACAAGCGGCCCAGGAAGGTCCAATATGAGATTTCACCATCCGTACAGTTTCATTGCAAAAGATATGCTGCTCCTACAAGCCAGATAAGAAAAACATGAAAGGGAAACCGTAAACGAGGCAGGAACTCAGGCAGAGGTAGAATTAGCATCCCCAGTGCTAATTCATTGCTTAGGGAGTCTTTGACCATACTAAGTGACCAATTTCTCTTTAACATTTCTTGACAACACCACAAGAGGTATGTAGTACTCTTCAGTTCAAGATTTGGTACCATCTTCATTACTATGGGTCTTTGCACTGAGTACAGAAACCACTCAAAGGCATTGTGAGAGGTAGAGTTTGACTTTCATATGCCTTCAGGTGCTCAAGAAGTGAATTTTGTTATATACTAACATACTATGAGACTTTTATAAAATGTTTACATTGCTTTTTAATAAAATGTTTATTATTACAGTTTCATTAATTGGTGAAAGATCTTTAACCTGTGCAGTTTACTGGATCACTGCACTTCAAACTGTTGGTCTTTTTTTTTTTTTCTCTGTAATTCCTTATCCTGGGACAATATTACTCTTGTTTGAATTTCGACTGATACAACTTTGAATGAAATTGGGGTTTTTAGTTTGTACATGTTATAGTCACACCAAAAAATCAGGTCAGAGTACCCTCTTGTTCACACCTTTATCAAACTCCTTTGTGATGGAATTCTGAGGTTTAATTGTGGTAATTTTTGTGTGGAAGTCAGAGCAAAACATTTTGTTGGTTTCATTCTGTTACAGAATCATGGAAGGAAAGGAGGTGCTTTATGTATCACATTTTAACACACCCGTTTAATATACAACCAGAAACTCATAGTTGTCGAAGCATTAATATAGCATAGTCATCGTTGAAACATCATCTGTTCTTTATTAGAGGCCTTAATAATTTAATTAGCATTCCTGCATTTTACAGATTCTCTTCTTTTGCCTTTTTACAAGATTAAGCTCTTCATCAGTTTCTTGACAGATCAAGTCTGAGCTAGTTCCTTTGATTCTCAGATCTTCTCAGAAGACTCCCAGATCTTCATGTCAAGATGATTTAGGAATGATGATTTCCATGCTCTAGAAGTACTCCTTGGTACATTGCATTACATTACCCATTTTAGCACTAAATCGTATGACTAATATCCACAGTGAAGAATAAAAGTGCATGGCAAAGACAAAGTGCAGGTATGGAATTTCATAACTAATGGCTAAAAAGTGATTGTTTTCACAGTTTCACGCCTGAGTGAACATACAGTTTTGGAAGGCTCTGAAGGTGACATTGATGAAGCTATGTTTTTTCCGAAGCAGAGTCTCTGCTGGCCAGGCAGTTGTCAGCCATGTGGGGAAAAGTCCTTCCTGTCCTTGGAATGGGCTAATTATTGCTGCGTTGCCATCTTCCAACCACCTGTTTTTTCTCTTAGGATTTTACACCTTCTCATAGCAGTGTTTTTTCCTTTTGAATCCTTGAACTGCTAACTATCCACATCTCAAAACTCCCCACTGTTGTTTTGCCTTTCTTATCTCACATGACTCTGTGTACTTTCTCACGACGGAGCAATTTTTTCAGAAGTTTCTTGGAGCTGGTGTTATCAGAACTAGGTCTTGGATCACAGACAGCTGAAACCCGTAGGAGAAGGGCTAGACTACCTACCCATATTAGGCAGTGCTAATGGGGGGCTACAGCCCCTTTTCTCAGGACAAACATGTGAATGCTCTGTCTGGATACTGTCTCAAATTTGAAGCCACATTTGGCTTCAACACCAATAGAGAACACCAAAAAGAACACCAGTAAGTGGTGTTTTCTGTTACCCTTGCCCTTCCTTACAGTGAAAGCAGCTAGGCAAAATAGCTTTAGAACAGCCTTGTACAGGTATCTTGGGGTGCATCATGCCAGGTAGCAGCAGTCAAAATACAGGGCATATGGGTAGATGTGCTGTCGCCCAGGTTCCTCTAGCATATGTCAGAGATGAAGGATAGTGCTAAGGGTACACAAATCTAAAAGTATCTCCGTAAAGATGTTCTATGATCTGGTGGTGCTGTTGTGAAGTATTTGGCACATAATAACCACCGGTTTCACTGGCAGTTCAGTGCTGAACTTCCTCCAAAAATCATGTTAAGCATTCAGTGTTGGAAGATGCCAGATGATATCAACATTTGTGCTTTTTTTAACCAGAGTGAAATGGGTATACAGGGCCAAATTCTGCCCATTCTCATAAGCTGTGCCACTGGAACTGTTTGGGTAAGCGAGGCAGTAGGATTGGGCTCCTTGAGTGTGAGTGAAGCTATAAACGACGTAATGGCTTCAGTGTCTGAAAAATAATCTTACTAGAATAGCTTGTTTTTTCAGACATGGGCAGAATCATAAAATATGTTCGCATCTTATTAAGAAAACTGTTACAGAATCTCATGAAATCATACCAGTGAATAGATGTTCATGATACTGCATGTGATACATGGACTGACAATTTGATGAAAGAGGAGTGATACTGCTTTACATATCGTTCTGGAAAGCAAAGTGTCATGGAAACACTGCAAGAAGTGAGGGTTCAGAGTGCTTAACCTGCTAGCGAGAGCAGCAGTACCGATTATCAAAGAGTGGTTACAAACAGGGGCAGCAAATACAGTGAGATTGACCTTGGAAAATGCAAACTAATATATCTTAGAGAAAACTGGTACTTAGTGGCAGGAAGAAGCCTGCCAAACAGTGCATCTGAAGGATATGGGGGTGATAGCAGATAGCTAATTAGGCAGCGCTTTGCAGTACTATTTGGCAAGGAAGAGCAGTCTGCTTGAAGCATGAATTTTCCTCTTTCCTTACTGTTTTGGTTTGGGCATGCCTTAAGTGTTACATCTGTTCCCTGGCAGAGGCATGATGATTTTAATACAACTTCTGTGATTTTTTTTTGCCTAAGTTTACACTTGCAATTCTGAAGTGACTATTTCCAATCAGTCCGTAACATAGAGAAAAACGATGCAGTGATTCTTCATGGCTTCTCAAGGAAACTGAGTCCTTTTGCAGTCCCCAGTCTGTGGCTATTTAAGGTAGCTCTGGCTACAAGAACAAGTGGCAGCATTGGCACAGACAGCAAGATCAGGTAGTTAGGAGCTTTACCATAAAAATATGGGTAGCAAGAGTAGCTTCAAAAAAGCAGTATTAGTTTAGTGTTCACAAATGTGCTTTCCTTAGACACCTGAATGAGATTTTCATGTCCTGACTCACAGAGAGGTACTATAGCTGCCAAAGTATCTGCATTTATTTACCTTGGGGAAAACTAGAACTCCTGTGATGCCACCATAGTCTCCTGCTGTTGTTACACCAGTGTGCTTTTGATGTTCTAACTATTTATTATTGGCATTTTCTTGTGGGATGATATGCTTAAGAGCTCCTCCCATGGACAAGATGCCTGCTGCGTGGGATCCTTTTAAATATAAAACAAAAAGATTTATGTTAAATTCTGATTATGTGATGCTTTGTCATGTTGAGTGATCTCTTACACCATAAATTCAACTCCATTGAATTCAATAGAACTGTTAAAAGGAAAAGCAGCTATTCAGTGTGAGGAAAGTTATCAAAATCCAATTGAAAGTATTTTTAGGTAAAATCGAATTATATCTTTATTCTAAATTGAATCAAATGGAACAGAAGTCATACATTTACGCTTTCCCAGTGCTGTGCAGCCTGGATGTGGTGCAAGACTAGGCTGGATGGGAAAAGAAAATGGACTTGGAGGAAGAGAGAATTTCCCCTTGATCTTCCCATTAACTCTGAGAAAAGAATGTGTTAATGTTTCATAACACAACTCACTCCCAAATGCATAGTCCTTTCAGGCAAAATTCATAGATTATGAAATACCACCTACATTTGGCCCCTTTGCAAACCCTTGATCCAAGAGGAAATATTGGATAAACTGCTTCTGCTCTATCAGCGAGACTGAGAGACGCAGCCTGAGCAGACCGGAGCGGCATTCGGGTGGGATTCATGCCAGCTTGCATAGCTGAGCAGGAGACACCTTCGCCTGCAGCAAGTATGGTCCTAAGGCAGAAGTCAGCCTACTGTTTCGTGGAATGTACTTCAACAACAGTAGTAGCATGAGTGCTATTTTTTTCACACTGAGTTTATTTTAGGAACTCAAGTATACAATCTCTATTATAAATCGGCTACTTTACTATTAATAGCAACGATCAGAGCTCCTTTGGATTAATGATTTACTTCTAATGGGTTTTTTAACCTTAAAATAAAGCACAAAATTTGATTTTAGCTGTAGCTTCCCCGTAGCTACAGAGGATAATATGATCCATGCCTTGAGCAAGTCTCTCAAGGAAAATTCAATGCACTTTCCAGTTACCCCACAGAAAACTATTATGTGCTGAACATCAGATATATTTCAACACTAGTATATCCAAACAGCACGCAGGCTAGATAGATGGGGAAAACTGCCATAATACCATGTCAGAGGAATTAAAAAAGAAGTAAGTGTTTAGGCTTTTCCTTTCAGAGAGCAATGGAAAGACAAGACAAGGTTAAACGTTGCTAAATTTTATGCTTGATCTTAAAAAGATTTCAATATATTACTACTAATTCTCAATTTCCACTTGTATTAGGAGATGAGGGTATTAAGTATTTCACATACGGAGATCTATGTAATGTGCATATTGACAGCAGTTAAGTGTACTTAGCAAGTCATCATTCACTTAACACTTACCTACACTTATCATTACGGATTTCCATATACGAGGGAGATTTCCAAGATCTGCAGTAGCAAAAATCTATTGCACTTTTCACTTGGTTGGTATAATTTTGTATCACCTTTGCTGGTTTTGAAAATTAAATACCTTGCTTCTTTAAAACCCCTTTTCTTTTCCTATCTTAAACAAATGCCATTATACTAATTGTGGACTAGCCGATCCAAAACAAAACAAATCAGGGAGTCATGTAGCACAGCACAACCACCTCCCTGTCATATTTTATCACAACATTGGAGGCTTTCAGTTCACAAATGCTGATGCAGGATAGTGGTGTAAGGGAGAAGATTATTCCTGTGTGGATGCATATGATAGACAACAATACACCACATAATATTATTTTAATATGTAAAACAATGGACAGTAGACTTTTTAGTAATATTTTAAGTGCAGCTTGATAGAATGAACATCTGTCATTGCTGATTATATTAACATTATTATGTACACAGCTTGATATATAGAGGTGATCAATACGTTGCCTGTAACATATATGTATCAACAAATATCTACCAGTAGTCCCTTGCTTCCTACTGGTGCTTGGCACAAGGTTAGTGGGGAGAAGGAATATTTGGTTACAAGCAAGGTTCATGCTTTCTGGGTCCCTGGGTCAGGAATTGGGAAATCCCATGGACAATTACCACAGCTGAAGCATCTAGAAGAAAATTGAGGTCCAACAAAAAGGTAGGTATTCCATATGCACCAGGTGATTCACACCTGCACATGTATCTTCTTTATCTCTGCCATGTTGCCAGGTTTTAACAGATAATGCCACCACAGGTAGAGGACAAGGTGACCACATGCTCCCTGCGGACTGGTTAAAGAACGCCATGGGGCACAGACTGTTATCCTGGGGTCACTGAAACCTGTGTCCTTGCTAAGGTGAATGGTTAGGGCATTTCTACAATACAACATTAGAGCACCAGAAGATTTTCCAAGCCTTGGGGTCCGGATCCATGGACTTTTACAGCTTCCTTGAATTGCTCACATGGGGTGTGCTGTCCTCAAGCAAGCATCACTCTTACCTGCTGTAAAGGTCAGGAAAGACTTATTTAAAGCAGTCTGTATGCAAACAACACACCACACTGGCATCATTGCCTTAATCTGGACAATAATTTGTCAGCCTGCCTGACTTCTCTGATACTCTTAGATATGAAGAATCTTGTTTAGCTCTCCTGTGATGGTAAAATCTTAAACATTCTTACTGTGATTTTCTTTGAAAAATGTCCATTGCACTATTCATTAGATTATACAGCTTGTCTGTATGCAATAAAGCATTAATCAGCACGATCGTGAACATGAGGATTACAGGCAGTTTTTCTGGAGTTCCCTATAGTAAGGACTGCTGAATACTTTGTTTTTGTTGAGACAATTTTCATGTGCTTTTAAAGTTAGTGGTCTTCATGGGTTCATGAGGGGAAAGTCCTGCTTAACTAATTTAATTTCCTTTTATCATAAGGTCACCCACCTAGCTGACCAAGGGAAACCAGTAGGTGTCGGGTTTTTTTATTTTAGCAAAGCTTTTGATACTGTCTCTCACAGTATCCTTCTGGATAAACTGTCCGGCACACAGCTAGATAAGTCCATAATACGTTGGGTGAACAATTGGCTGACAGGTCGGGTGCAAAGAGCTATAGTAAATGGGGTTACATCAAGCTGGCAGCCAGTCACCAGTGGGGTTCCCCAGGGCTCAATTTTAGGGCCTTTTAGGGCTTTAATGTTTTTATAAATTATTTGGTTGCAGGGATCGAATGTACATTAAGTTTGCTGATGATACTAAACTAGGAGGAGCTGTGAACTCCCTTGAGAGTAGAGAGGCCTTACAGAGAGATCTGGATAGACTAGAGAGCTGGGCAATCACCAACCACATACGATTTAACAAGAGCCAAGTGCTGTATTCTCCACCTGGGATGGGGTAATCCTGGTTATATGTACAAATCGGAGAACAAGAGGCTGGAGAGCAGCTGCATGGAAAGAGATCTGGAGGTTTGGGTTGATGGCAAATTGTATATGAGTCAACAGTGTGTCTTGGCAGCCAAAAGGGCCAACTGAGTCCTGGGGTGCATCAAGCACAGCATCGCTAGCCAGTCAAGGGAGGTGATTGTCCCACTCTACACTGCACTGGTGCGGCCCCACCTCGAGTGCTGTACACAGTTTTGGGCACCTCAATATAAGAAGGACATCAAACTATTAGAGTGTGTCCAGAGGAGGGTGACCAAGATGGTGAAAAGCCTCGTGTGCAAGACTTATGAAGAGCGGCTGAGGTCACTTGGTTTGTTCAGCTTGGAGAAGAGAAGGCTGAGGGGTGACCTCGTGGCAGTCTACAACTTCCTCAGAGGGGACAGAGGAGGGGGAGGTGCTGATCTCCTCTCTCTGGGGACCAGTGACAGGACATGAGGAAATGGTATGAAGCTGCGTCAGGGGAAGTTCAGATTCGACATTAGGAAAAGGTTCTTCACTGGGAGGGTGGTCAGTCACTGGAACAAAGGAAAAAGGAAAAAGTTCAGCTTGGTAAAAGGGGTGACGTGGTCGTAAGTCGGGAGAAAGACCTCGAAAATGGAATTACAGGCCATTTGAACATACTAATAAAAATAAATTGGGGGGGGGGCAGGAAATCAGAGGGGATTTGGAAATTAGAAGGAGAGGAAGAGGAATGAGATGTGGAGACAGCCACAGCCTTCCCATTCAGACTAGCCTGTCTTCTCCAGGAGACAGTGACTAGAAGCTGAGTTGTGAACATGTTTATTTTTAATTTATAGTATTGATTTTAAATACTCTGAAAACAAACAAACAAAACACCAAAACAAAAACCAAAACAAACAAACCAAACAAAAAAACCCCACAGCCTTTGATGTCTTGGGTGGATTACCTGAAATTAGTGCACAGTTCCTCATTCTAAAATTTCACATCATCTCCTTCAACAGGATATAATGCAGATTGTAAAACAAAACAAAACTAATAAAAGGAATAAGAAAATTATAATAACCAACACTGGAGAAAAAGAGAGATGTTATTTTACATAAGTCATGAATTGAAAATTTGCAGTGAATCTTAACTATATACAATTCTTCCTTTACCTTTGATGAGGAACAAGGACAGTCACAGTCAACTCAGGGATGCCTAATTCCTCCCTAAAATAAAAAATACAGTAATCCATCCTTACAGAACCTTACAGATTCAAAGGACACACTTTTATCTTTGAGCTAAAGGAGGATTTCTGCTGCAGAACAATATTTGAATTCTTCCCAAGCAAGTAGATACAGCAGAACATATCCCTAGGCATATAACACTTGATTATTCACTGCATGAAAAGGTCACTCATTAAAAGCAAGCCCAAATTTGAGTACAGCAGTAGTGGGCTGATGCAAAGCCAGAATAAACACAGGAATCAAGACATGTAAACTTTGATGGGAACTTTTTCTTACCTTTCATCATCCTTCAAAATATCTAGATGCTATCATCACCTGCCACACCTCTAATTTGCCCCCTTCACCTGTTCCCCAACAGCTTTGTAGACAACTATCTCATTAGAAGAAAAAGACAACCAGGGAACCCACGCTCTTCATCTTGTTGATCAGTTATCTAAAGTACTTAGGAAAAAATCCAGATTTAGCTAGCAGATCACAGGTCTCTAACAGAATTCTGGTCGTTATTACCATCTCCAAGATAAGTTTCCTTGTGAAGAACTTCACTTTTGATATGGAATCTCCACATGTGTGAAAATAAGTTCCCAATTTAAATTGGATTAAGTTACATTTACAATTGTTTGTAAATATTTTGTATCACAAATGGTTCTGCTTTGTAATGGCAGCTCTGAGATATGTCAACAGGACATTTCATCATGCCAACTAAAGCTCTTGGCACTGATACTTACCATCTGTGGGCTTGCAAAGTCCTCTGCCTTGGTGTGTCTTGTCTACTTCTTTCACAGCTAAGTAGTATTATTTCACAGTCTTCTGTGGATAGCAAGGTTAACTACACAAGAAAAGGAGCCCGAGGTCAATATGTTTATTAGAACACTTAGAAGACATGGTTGTTAGCTCTGGTGTGCCATCTGTGAACACTGCTTTAAAACAATTTCTTTTGTATGATGCCCAAGCCATAGGTATCATACACTTTTATACTGTTGTAGTTTTGTTTTATTTTCCCAAGACGAGCAGCAAATGTAGGCAGTAACCTGACCGGGGACTTTTCGGTTTCTCAGATGGAGGAATTTTGTTGCAGGGCACAGGTAGCCCTTAAGCACGTGGTTTACGAAGTTATTGCTGTTAGTTCCTAGATTCTCATCGGAGATGGAGGGACAGATAGAAGAGTACTTCTGGGCCACTGTCATGCCAGGTAGGATGGATTTGCATAAACCCTCACAAGTTCATTAGGGGCACTATACTCTGATTGAAGGGTGGTAACTCTTTAACCACTCTACCAGGACCACAAGCCCTAGTGCAGGTGGAAAGAAGCTATCCATTGTGGTCATATGGTAGTTTTCACCTCTTTTTTTCCCTAACAGGGTCCTTTTCAAACTTGTTGCCCTTGTTTCTCCAATAAGTTCTACACCTTCTCAGAAAACATTTGGCTTAAGGTGAAATCGCTGTGTCCAGATCATAAGCATGTTCAAGACCCTGTGTTCTCTTTCTTGATGATGTTTCCTTCCTTCTCTTCACTCTTACTCTTAGGTGTATGCCCCAGAATTTTCTGCAGAAAATTTAAACAAGCTTTATTTCTTGGAGCTTCCACCTCCTCATTTCAAGGTCTATTAGAGGACACAGGCATAGGAACTGACATTTTGGCTCAAATCCATGGGAGGTAATCAAATATTCTGATAAGCAATAGGGTAAACTTTGGATTTTAGGTTCTGTTTCTGCATTGTACAACTACTCCCTACTACTGAAACATGTACACAAACACAAGGTAACATTAAGGCAGCCTAATGATTTTATTAGCGACTTAATTTTTTTTCAGGAGAAAGGCATTATGAAGGGACCTTTCAGGAGTTAAGCACTTTTCCCATTTAATCTATGAAGGCAAAAGCAGCCGGGATTTGTGAACCAGAGTATTTCTAGA
Organism: Burhinus oedicnemus; assembly: GCA_008921705.1. Classification (NCBI taxonomy): domain Eukaryota; kingdom Metazoa; phylum Chordata; class Aves; order Charadriiformes; family Burhinidae; genus Burhinus; species Burhinus oedicnemus. Next base: position 2,706,661 of record VFFE01009028.1, read on the forward strand.
TATTAGTAATAAAGGGATTGTAACCATGTGTCAGGCTTGATTTTTTTTAATCAAATGACGCAACTGAAGGAAATACGATGTTAACAGTATCGATGCTCTCCAGCCTTAGCCCACTCACAGCAATCTCCTGCAGCCAGGTCCTGTAGCCACTGAAGTGTGACAGAACTTTACCAGGGACAAAATTGCGCTAGCCTTGTCCTTAAATGAACACATGTACACATAAGGAGTCTTAGAGCTCACGTAAATAGGGAAGATGACGAGCAGGCAAGTTGATTACAGCATTTTGACTAATTCCCCATATGGACATTGTATTTGGGAAAGCCATTGCACCACCTACTCCAAATTAACTTATTGTTTGTTTTGAATGATCCCCCCCCTCCCCGGAGCCAGTGGAGAGTAGGCAGCACCTAGCTTTTTCAATCCCCAGCTCAATTTGTTGTAGGATGAGCTGTTAGTCTTTATGTATGCCCCAAGGCTTGTGAGAAGGACGGAATTTAACAGAAAAGTCCTGTTGCTAAACCAGGGGTTTGAATACAACTTTAAACCAAGGTTCTGGACCCATCCTTTTATTCCTTGTGTCCACATCTCACATTGACATCAGCAGTGATTTTCAGTGCTTCATAATCCGGCCTTTATCTTCAACTCATTTGTTTATTTATTTACAGGGATTACACTCAAAGTCTCCCACAATGCCATACAGCTTTCAAATGTGAGGCAGACTAGTGTGCGTTAAGGATTGCAAACTGGCTTTAGCCCAGACTTTTCTGCTCTGTAGCTCTAATATAGCCTGTTATTAGTTGAAGGCAGCACTGTGTGATTTATTGTTCCTGTGTAGGAACAAGCCCATATATAATAGCTCCACTGACTCTCCTTGTCTTCCAAAGCCTACAGGCATTAGGCTCTGTTGTGGGACTTCTGTTTTCCTCCGGTAAACAGAAGGATTAACTTGTGCAATCCTAGGCTCCCTCACAGGGGCACGTCTCTGGTTTGCCCTCTTTTCCAGAGTTTCCTGTAGAGAAGCACAAGCTCTGATTTGCCTCCTGGGCGATCCTTCTCCCTGGATGAGGAAAGCCCAGAGTGTGTCTCTCACGTCCATCTCACTGTCACAGCAATGCCACGTTGCTCGCTCCGCATGCCTCCCACAGAAACGATCCCGAAAACAGCCCTGTGCTGACACAGCTTCTGCTACCCAATCTGTGTTACTCACAGCCACTTGCAGTGCCTCGACGTCGCGTGGCATTGTGCTGTGCAGGTCAGCTGCGAATTTAATGGACAGGGGGAGAGGAAGAGGATGACGCAGAGGAAGAACAAGGGGGCTGTAACCCTTCCGCCCCTTCTGCCATCAGCACCGTGCTCTTCCACAAGTACACGGCAGGCTGCCCGCCTGCCTGCACCCACGCCGCTGTCTCCAGCACAGCAGCTGGGGCTGGACCTGGGGTGGGCACCAAAGCATTGCTCACAGCCATCGGCTTCCCACGGAGTTTCCCTTTGCCGCAACCACTCGTGATGGGCTGACCCCAAGCACCATGCAAATTTGAAGAGCAAATAGTAAAGTTCAGAGACATCCAAGTCAGTCCAGTGTGTGGCTTGGTTCTTCTGATTTACCAAACCAGCTTTGTTGGAGCCAGTTCTAGCCAGGTACAGCAGCTCTCAGTCGTCGAAGCAGTGCTGAAGGAGTAACTGGGAGACCTTCCCAGCACTGCTGTGGGTCGTAGCCTTCAGGAGCAGATCCGCTGACACCACCTAGGGCACTGGGCCTGGCTGGCACTCTTTTGAGCTGGCAATCTGCAATCTCTGCCCTGTCCCGGCCATCTCTGCACGAGTAACAGAAAGGCCCTATCACTCCTGGTCGCAGCAGAACCGCACTTTAATTTCCCTCTCAGCACATTGCGTGCAGTTTAGATGATGCTATTTCGGGGCAACATAAATATACTCCATACTCTCGGCCTTAGGGAACAAAGTCTATCAGAGCTGGCCTGCAGGTGCTTTTTCTGAATGATAACAAAAATGCAGCGAGTGAGACTGAAATGACAAAAATCTGTCTCTCTCCCAGGCACGTCGGCCAAATAAATCCCGCGGAGCCACTAGTCATTCTACCTGTCTCTCTTCTTCTTATTCGCACTCCGAAATGGACGGTGTCTCCAAAAATCGCCTCAGAAAAGAAAAGTTAAGGGGGGGGGGGGGGAGAGGGGGGGGGGGGGGGAGAGGAGGGGTGCGCCGCTGCTGGGCGCGGAACCTCCGGGGGGCGTTGACGGCGGGAGGCCGCCAGAGGGCGCCATAGCTCCGCGGCAGCGCGCCTGCCCGCGGCGCCCGCCCGCGCCCCCTGCCCGCCGCTGAGCCGCCGCGGGCCCGCGGCGCCCGCCCGCACCACCTGCCCGCCCGCACCCCCCGCCGGCCGCTGAGGCGCCTCCCCGCTGCCGACCGCCAACCGCACCTTTGCGGGCCGGCCTCTGGCGGCAGCCCCCCCGGAGCGGTTCCCCGTCGCCCCTTGCAGCGGCAGGCTCCCGGCCTGCGTGGCCACCGCCCGGCTTGCAGGGCTGGGCAGCAATGCCTGTCCCATCCCACAGGCCCCGGCGGTCGCCTGTGGGACGCTCTCTCCAGACACCTCTGTTTTGTCAATGGCTGACCGGCAGAACGGCTGCCAGGTGAACTCTTTTGTCGGCACAGGTGACAGGAGGGGCAGGGAGGGACAGAATCACTTTCGTTATCAACTAAGCATTTTTAAGATCTTGCCCTTTAAAATTCACAGAGAAATCTCTGAAATGAGCCAGGTAACGGGAACACAAACACGGCACACACTTCCTGAAGTCAGGATTAGTCGGCAGTCATGAAGCGAGGGTCGCCGAAGGCCGCCAGGTTTGTTTCCCGGCCTGTGATTTCCGCTGTTTCCCCAGCTCGCCCCTGAAACCCTCCCCTGCGCATCCCCGCGGGCGGCTGCGAGCTCCTGCCGTGCAGAGGGCAGTGGTCACAGTGGTCACGCCGCCGCCCTGCTCGTGTGCTTGGAACGCCTGAGGTGTGGTAAAGGATCCCGCCGAACCAGGGAGGGACGCAGCGGTGGTGGGTTCAAGGGTGTTTTCCAGGTGGTCCGCAGCACCGGCCCCAGTCTGCGGCCTGGCATCCGCCCCCACGGCCCAGAGGCTGTGACTCACAGAGAAAATCTTAAGACTCGCTAATCTAGAGAAGGCAAAAGGAGACATGACAACATTTAAACAGGTGAAGGCCACTACAAAGACATGGGGAGAAAGTTGTCCTCCAGACCCGCAGTGAGGAGGGCAAGAGCTACTGGGCCTGGATGCAGGCAAACACCAGTTTATATTGGATGCTTGAACAGCCTTCCTAACGCTCAAGGTTTTTAATGGTAGGGTTATTTTGGGTGGTGGTGGTGACTCCTTTGCTATTACAAGTTCTTAAGAACCTTTTGTGACAGGGACAGACAGATGCCCATCCAGGAAGCAGCCTGGTGACTCCCCTGGCAATCTGTTCAGGGGCTGAATCAAATGTTGCACCAGGTCTCTTTTCTATGAATCAGAGATCGCTGAAGACACTCAAGCAACTCTAGCTAATGTCACCACCACTGCCATCAGTTCCTAAGAAACCTTATGTAAAAATAACTTGTCAAGAAAAAGAGAGAGAAAGAAAGAGGAAGGGATTGGAGGATGAAGGCAGGAGGGAGGAAAGGACGGAAGGAAAAAGGAAGGGAGGAAGGGTGGGCAGAAGTATGCTTAGCTCCCCTCCTTCCTCCTAACCCATCCTGGAAACACTTATGAGCAGTGTCATGTGCATAAGGAACCTTTCTGACTCTCTACACAATAAAATGACCTCAGATATACTGTACTGTGGCTGGTAACTATTCAGTGAGGCTCAGTTTTGGTTAAAAAAAAAAAAAAAAAGGCAGTTTAAGTAGATTTGAAAGGCAGAAGAAATCCATGAATCAGCTGCCAAGCCCTCTCTTGACTACTGGCATCTGCCGTTGACCTTAAAACAATCCCACGTCAACAGTGACATTTAAAGAAGATATACAAAGTATTAAAAACAACTGTTAAGAACCAGATTTATATGTTTCACTAGGCCACTTAGCAAACACCAGTGACCCATCTTGCAATCGCTAATTAATGGGGCATCCCATTACCGCAACCCTCTGCAAATAGGGATCAGAGCACAATGTGCAGTCATGCACACTCCCACGGTGACACCACAGCTGCCAGTGGGATCACTGGCACAGTCCTGGCAAGCGGGTGCCTCTGAGGACACCAGCACGTCTGCTGCTGGCAGAGCTGCAGAGCCCTGCTCCCCTGGGATCACTGGCCACAGCAATGCCGGCGGCTTGATAAACTTCCTCCCGTGTCAGCGCTCCCTCTCCGCTTTCAGAAGCGCTGTGCGCCACAGACGAGGCTGAAACAGCACAGGCAGAATCTCCAGCCACACTGTCTCACGTCAGTAGAGACCTGCATCTTACCTTGGTCCTTGTAAAGGCACGTTCAATCACCTCAGCTCTTGCTGAGCCAGCAAAGGAAACACTGCCTGAAGTAACTGTACACAAAAGCACCAGCACTGTTGACATAATCAGGGTGCAGCATCATGAGCTAAAGGAAAAACAGGCTAGCAAGGTTCACAGTATTCCCACAAGCAGAGGGCTTGCCAATGAGATCAGATCAGGTGAGGCTTTTCCTGCAGGCTAAGGCAGTGCTCCCCAGCTCTGACCAAAAATCATTGAACATTTGCAGCTGGAGGAGTGGGAAGCGTGGGAACACATCTGTAGCCTATTACAGGGCTCACAAAGTTTGCACGGGACACCAGCGGTGGTGTACCAGGAGGAGCTGCAGCTCAAAAACTGCTGAACTATCACACAGGATGTGCAGCTTGAACCGAACACATCACACTGCAAATAACCAGGGCTTGAGCACATGCTGATAGTTGAACAAATCAGAGGAAGAGAGGATAAAATGTATGATCAGCTGCATAAGGGACACTAGTGTGACTTAAGATTCAGGTTGCTGAGCAGCAGGACCTCTGTCACATACTGCTTAGCCAATGCTACAGAGTGTTATCCCTGCTACCTGCCACGCTACAGCCCTGCAGTGGATCCAGGCCATGGAAAGCCTGTGGCTGGGCAAGGCCAGTATCTGGAAGAGGTGGGATTAGAAACAGACTCGGAAGCAGGCAGCTGTGGCCAGCGGGGAGCAGCTGCCTCTGGCAATGGCAGTACTCGGAGGTGGGGTGTCCTTGGATGCCGAGAAAGCCAGTCCCCGAAAGCAGCAACCAACTTGCTTTTGTCCAGTACAGTGTCCCATCTTTCTTAGTGGCCTTCACCCACCAGTTGTGGAAAAAAAAAAAAAGTTATTTGAAATTGGTGTACAGCACTAGATTAAAATGCCCAAGGTTAAATTTTCTTCCTTATCTGTCAGGCACTGGATGGCATTTTTTCCCCAAAGTGAAGGTCTGCATAGCCTATACCTTTACTAGATTGTGTATTTTGATCATTCATGCATGAAATGCCTGCTCTGTGCTTTTATAGCAAGTTGAAACTATTATTACACCAAACAAGAAGTGAAATTCCCAACTGTCTCAACATGTCTGTACTTGATTTCTACATACCACATACTTCCAAAAGCTCAGCTCAATCTTAAACTAACCCTGGCTAGAATATATCCGTGAAGTTAAGTATTTAATAGAAGATCAGAAAAGGTATCCTCAAATCTGTTCTAGTGAAACTGTATTTAGATAATAAACATGTGCTCAGACCGAACATGTGTTTTAGCCACACTGTCATTCAACTATGACCTATCAGAAACAGAACAGAGGAGCAGGAGAAAGGATAGAGACAATTTCAGAAGACAATCAGTAGCTATTATCAACCCTTGACACATCTTCTTGAAAAAAGTTTTCTTGACCAATAATATATTTATATGCGTCAGTCTAGTAATTTGAAGTATTGTCAAATGCCACTTGTGCTTAAACAGGTGGTGTAACACAGATTTTTCAGGTTTTGTGGGTGAAACATTAACTATTCTGCAGCAAAAAAGGTCCACTGGAAGGGAGAAAGCGAATGGACAGAACAGCAGTGGTAACAGCAGGGCTGTGTGGAGAGGAAGTCACGGGTAGGTCTGGAGATGATGTAGTTCGGAGTTTGATTTCCCTACATCTTCCATTGCCACTAGACCATGACCACGTTTTGTTTTCACTTGGACACCCCCTGCAGTCCCACACATAAGTGTGCTCTCTTACCCCTTATGCCTCTACACATTTCCAAGCCACCTGCCACGCCTGCCAGGCGATGGCCAGCACGCCTCTTCGTCAGTGGCCACAGCAGGCACAGCCACCTGGCCAGTGCTGCAGGCTGGTAGCTCAGCGCTAAAGGATGGGTACCAAACCGGACCTCCTGCGCCGAGCTCGGCGGGCCCGGCTCGGGTGGGAGAGCGGCCACAGGGTGCTGCTTCAGCTGACCTGGGAGAAGCGGCCTCAAAGAGGATGCGGCTCAGTTCCCTGCCAGGAGGCCCCTGCTGCCGAGGGCAGCTGAAGGGACCCGCTGCCGGCACCCCGCCTCCGCCGAGCCTTTCTCCGCCCCGGGGCTCCCGCCGGTAAAGCCCGGGCGGCCCCTTTACTGGCACAGACCCAAGCGGCCTCGACGAGGCGGCACAGAAACCGGGCCGCGCCGCTCCCGACCCGCAGCAGCCGCCGGTGGAGGGCGGCCGCGCCGGGAAAGGAGGCAGGCGGGGAGGAGAGGGGCCGGCGGCTGCCGGGCCCCGCGGCCCATGCGCCCGCCCGTGCGCCCTGGGAGCTGTAGTCCGCTGCCGCCCGCTGCCCCTCGCCGCCGCCGGGCCCGGAAGCGGCGACAGACTACAAGGCCCAGGCTGCCCAGCGGCGCCGGGCCCGCCCCCCCGTATGAATGACTAATGCGGCATGTTGTCCGGCTAGCGTGTCCCCGGCGCCGGAGCTCCGCGGCGCCGCCGCCTCCTCCTGCAGCGCCCCGGCCAGCAGCGGGACCTGCCGACCCCGCCGCCGAGCACGGCAAGTGAGCGAGCAGAGGGGCCGGGGTGGGGGCGGCGGTGCCCGCTTCCTGCCGGGCCGGGGGGCGGCGGCGGTGCCATGTTGGGGCCGAGCCCCGGTGCGGGCGGGTGCGTGAGGGGCAGCGGAGGGGAGGAAGGGGTTTGTCGCGTTTCTCCCCGTGCCCCGCGGGAGGGGAGCCGGCTGTGTATGTGAGGGGGCAGGCGGCGCGGCCGTCTTCCCTCGCCGCCTCACGTATACCCGGCCCTGCCCTTCCAGGTGGCCGGCCCGCGGGGAAGGGCGGCCGGGGCCGGTTTGGCGCTGCCCCGCCGGTGACCCTGCGGGCGGGAGAGGGGTGGGGCGGGGGGGGACTGAGGGGCCCTCTCCGGGCGGGGGCGAGCTCCTCCTCGGCCTCGCAGCGGGGAGGCTGAAGCGTAAATCCCCGCTCCGGAGGGGAAGAGGAGGCCGGGAGGCCGCTGCCCGTCCCCTCCCCGCCGCAGCCCCGCAAGGAGGCCCGCCCTGCTGGCCAGCGAACTGCCCGGGGGCACGGAACTCGGGGAAACGCGGCCCTTTGGGGCCGTTTCTAATGTCCCGGCGCCGTGTGTGGTTACACCGGCGGCCGCACCTTTCCCCTCCTTTCGTTATGGCCGTTTCCTGGCTTAGGGGGGTGGGGGCGGTCATGGAGGCGGCAGCGTGGTGTGGGGAGAGCGCTCCGGGCTATTTTACGTTTTCTGGGTGTTTCGTGATAAGAGCGTGGGATTTGCCTGTGGTTTTGGTTGTGACGGCGAGCTGGAGAAGAGAAAAGCAAAGGCTTACAGTTTTTTTTCTTTCTTTTTTTTTTTTTTTTTTTTTGGCCACAAAACAGTTGTGACTCTTTCAGCCTGTCCGCATTGTGCATCACATGCAATAAACCGTGAAATCAGGATTTTGAGTTCACCTCTGAAAATAGTTCTGATTAACCCAGGTCTCGAAAATAACTCGTGTCCCAGGCATAGCCAGTGCTTTTCTCTTGAGGAAAATACTTGTATCTATGATCCCCTATGCTGGTATCCGGACGAGGAAGGTGTTTATTTTTGGCTAGCTTTCAGGAAGAAAGAGAATGGTTTTGTTTGGTGAAACTTTGTCAGAAAGTAGGAACTGCTGAGCGGTTGCTGCTGGGTTGGAAAAGCGAGAGGGTGGGCTTTTAGAAGTTAGATGCTACTTCGTATGTGTGGTGCTGTTAGTAGTAGTCCCAAGAAATATCAAAGGTGCCTGGAATGGCCTCACTTCTCCGTTTTGTAGAGATGTGTGTCAGTGCACCTACAGTTCAGCTCATTAATGCATGTATTCCTTCTTGGAAAGGTAACAGAGTAAAGCAAAAGTTTAAAGGAAAAAAAAAACAAAACCCAACCAAAAAACAAAACCAAAGAGATTTCAGGGGTTTCCCTGCTGTATCTTAGCAGAGGACAGACCTTACGCAGCAGGGTCAAAAAGATGCATACATTTAATTAGCCTAAGCTAAATGAGTTCATTAGTTGAAAATACTGGGTTATAGCTGTGGCACTGGTTTTTGCCTTGCTGTTTGTGGCTTTCGGTAGACTTTCAAGTTTCAGTAACTTAAATTGCTGATTGTAAATTTGTCAGCCGTCACAGTGTCTGGCACTCTTGTGTCTTAACTGTAGACTCAGATATTGTTTAATTCAGTGCTAGGAGAGTTATATGTATTTTTCAGTGCATTCTTTCTTCCATATGGTAAATATGATGAAACATTGCTTCTGCCACCACCACAGCTGTGAATAAAACACAGTGGTATTGGCATCTCATTTGTGGGAGAGTGATCTGATTGCCTCTTTTTTTTTTTTTTAATAATACTTTTCAGAAAGCATCTTCTCTTCGCTTATGTGCTGCCTGAGAAGAGTGGAAATTTGGGGCATTCTTAGAAAATGAAAAAATGAGAGCAGGCCGGAGATAAGTGTGCTCCAGATTTAATGGGAGTGGTGTGTAACTAGAGCTGTCTGAAGTGATATCGCAGCATGCGCTCTGCCAGCCAGTGCCAGTAGGAAGGAAGGATTCTGCAGCTCTCCTCGTCCTGCCAGGGAAAGTCCGCACTGGTTAGCAGCACCAGTTGTCTGTCACAGATGATTTAGGACTAGATCTCGCCAATAAATTCTGTAGGTAAGGGTTGTTACTAGACAGGTTTTCAATGTGAATCACTTCTGAGGTCAGACCTTCAATTATTGAAGATTTTTGTAAATGGCCATTCAAATTTGAGATGCTGTGACCATGTTAGTTAATACTGTGGTTCTGCATTTAGACTTACAAACTCTTCAAATGGGAGTGAATTTTTTTCCTGCCTGCAAAATGGCTTGGGGGCATATAACTTTAATGTTAACTGCAATGTATAGATTTGTATGAAAACATGCATGCACTTAGTGACAAGCTCTCTTCCTTTCCACTTCTTTTTCTAAAAAAAAAAAAAAAAATTAAAAAAAATAGAGGGGCTGTCTTCTCCTCCTGCTTCCTTCCTTCCCCCCACGCGTTTAGTTGACATGCTATGCAGTTTGATTGAAATCACTGAGGGATGCAGGGACTTAGCATCACCACATAGATGAATTTAAGTGTCCTGATGTCACCACATATCAAGCTGCAGGAGAGACTACACTGGAGCTCTGGGAGTTCATGTTTTCTGGCGATTAAGCCCTTCAGGCTGTCTGCAAAATAACCTTGTCTCTATGGACAGTGCAACGTCACGCACCTGCGTTGAGATGTCTGTGTCTCTGTGCAGGAAGGGTGTGATGCTTGTGAGAGGGAGCAAGAGCCTGCACCAGAGCTGAACAGCAACACGAGTGCTGAGTAAGTTGAAAAAAGTCACCTGTGCAGTACCTCTGGAGATCCTCATCTTACCTCGGTAGGACGTGTATCTCACACATTGCACAACTGGGAGCCATCCTTTAGAAGGACGGTAAGACAGCTAGTTACATGGTAACCGATAAAGAAGGCCTCTGTGCAAGCCACCAGGATCAGGAATTACTGAGGGCTTTCTCATTTCTTTGGAGGGCAGCAGACAGGAATGGAAATAGAGGTAATCTTTTGAGGGAAGATCTCTTTTTAACTACTGAGCTTGTCAGGTGCAGGGTGCTTTATGCATTAAATGAGTGGCACAGCAGTTGGATGGAGTTGCAAGCAGAATGACTTTCCTGGTTAGTGTGAGTGTGTCTGTAGTACTGAACGGGTTGTGCTAATGTGGGGCTCCTCTGTCTGCAGGCCAGCAGGCTGGAACTAGCTTGCTTTCCTGGGGTTTTGTCTCTCTTAGGTTTGTCTTGAAACCTGACCCTCTTTCTTCAGTTCCCTGCCACGGTAGAGCTGTGTGTCTGCTCGTTGCCAGTATGTGGGCCCGTGTCATATAGCAATGTTTTCAGCTTTTGTGATCACCTCATGATTTTGAAAAAGAGTAGATCAGCTTGTTCCCAGCTACTGTTTGGAGACTAGGATGGAAGGGGCAGGCAGAAGAGCACTGAAAAATAATGGGTTTGGCAGTTGGACAAAATGATTTTGTCCTACAAAATCTCAATTTTACCATCATAAGGACTACACTTAAAAACGTTCAGAACAAAATGAATGAATGTGAATGTCTGCCAGTACTCTTGAAATCCAGCTTCTGCGTATCTCAGCAGACAGCCATTGACACATGGAATAAACGTGTACGTGGAGTTTAAGAAGACTCCTGCAACAGTTTTGTGGCCCATGGTCAAATACCTTCCAAGCCACTAGTTAGTTTTCCGTGGCAGAACTTCTCTGTCCATCTCCTTTGCTGGGTGCTTGTAGGTAATGAACAGAGAGTGAAAAATGTGGTTTTTGTAGAACTCCATAGAAACTGTGTATGCAGCAGCTGTGCTCTTTTCCTGTGGCTCTGCCTGGGAGTGTTTTGCAGAGGGTTCCCCAGAATCAGAAGTATCACTTGGTTCATAGTTTTGAATGGCCTGGAGGGGAGGAGATGTGCTGACTGGATATCTTACCCCAATATGCTCATCACAGGAGAGTCTAATAAAATTATTTTGTTTCCAAATCTTCCCTGAATTCACATGATTCGTACTGGAATAAAATAGGAAAGTGACTTGAGTAGGTGTGTAGGTTCTAAGACAGTGTGAGTTTCTGACTGGTTGGCCAGACTTGGGCCATCTCACTTTGCTCTTTCTGTCCTGTGTTTCTAAATTTAGCAACCTCTTTACAGCCTCTTAAAGCAGTAAGGATTTGGCCTATTGTTTGTTCTCAGTTCTGCTCTGCATTAGCATCCTGATTCACCTCGTACTTACTCATTTTGTATAGTAGCCCTAGTCAATGTAATAGAAATTATTGGTATTAACACAAAACGTATATGAGAATGCCTTCTTGTCTTTCACTGATAAAGATCAACGTGTTTTCAGTGCATCAGTGTCCCAGGCCAGATATTCTCATGTTCCAGCATCTCTTTTCACACAAAATTAATTTAGCGGTCTGTGACTTATAGCTTCCAGAGCATGCAAATGAATGTTGGCTCCATTGTGCGGGTACCTGAGTTTAGGCTGTATGCATCAGCACAGTTCATGTTGCAGGAACACCTCATTGATGCTTAGAGGTTAAAAAAAAAAAAAAAATCTGTGTTTTGAAATTTATGAACTTCTGAGTCATGAGAAACCAGAGCCGCAATCTACAACCATCTGTGATCACAGAACCAGTTGCTCAGTTGAGTTTCAAAGGCGTGGGTTGTGTCAAAGAGATACATGCAATATGTAGAGTAGGTCACCTTGGTGATCGTTTTGAAATACATTCCAATTTCTGAATTTGTGGCTGTTGCATTAATTGGCAGTCAGGTTTCAGCTGATGCATCCTTCTGAGTATGAGCAGTCTATCAACAGAGAAGAGACACCATTTGGAGCTGATGATAGTTTGTTTGTAAACATTTTTTGTAAGATTTCTGTGCATAAGCATGGAAAAAGCCTCATCAATCTTAAGTACTCTGTTTCTGTTGCAGAGGGTGGTGCTGAGACATAAGTGGTTATCTTTTGATAGTGGATGAAGGAAAGGCTGTGGATGTTGTCTACCTAGACTTTAGTAAAGCCTTTGACACTGTTTCCCACAGCATTGTCCTGGAGAAACTGGCTGCTCATGGCTTGGATGGGCGTACTCTTCACTGGGTAAAAAACTGGCTGGAAGGCTGGGCCCAAAGAGCGGTGGTGAATGGAGTTAAATCCAGTTGGCGGCCAGTCACAAGTGGTGTTCCCCAGGGCTCCATATTGGGGCCAGTTCTGTTTCATATCTTTATCAGCGACCTGGATGAGGGGATCCTGTGCACCCTCAGTAAGTGTGCAGACAACATCAAGTTGGGCAGGAGTGTTGATCTGCTTGAGGGTAGGAAGGTTCTACAGAGGGATCTGGACAGGCTGGATCAATGGGCCAAGGCCAATGTTATGAAGTTCAACAAGGCCAAGTGCCAGGTCCTGCGCTTGGGTCGCAACCGCCCCACGCAGGGCTACAGGCTTGGGGAAGAGTGGCTGGAAAGCTGCCTGGCAGAAAAGGCTCTGGGAGGTGCTGGTCGAAAGCCAGTTCAATAAGAGCAAGCAGCGTGCCCAGGTGGCCAAGAAGGCCAACAGCATCCGGGCTTGTATCAGGAATAGTGTGGCCAGCAGGACTAGGGAAGTGATTGTCCCTCTGTACTCAGCACTGGTGAGGTCGTGCCTTGAGTACTGTGTTCAGTTTTAGGCCCCTCACTACAAGAAAGACATTGAGGTGCTGGAGTGTGCCCAGAGAAGGACAACAAAGCTGGTGAAGGGTCTAGAGAGCAAGTCTTATGAGGAGCAGGTGAGAGAACTGGGGTTGTTCAGTCTGGAGCAGAGGAGGATGAGGGGAGACCTTACCACGCTCTACAACTACCTGAGAGGAGGTTGTAGAGAGGTGAGGGTCGATCTCTTCTCCCAGGTCACAAGCGATAGGACAAGACGAAATGGCCTCAAGTTTTGCCAGGGGAGGTTTAGCTTGGATATTAGGAAAAATTTTTTCACTGAAAGGGTTCTTGAGCATTGGAAGAGGCTGCCCAGGGAAGTGGTGGAGTCGCCATCCCTGGAGGTATTTAAAATGTGTAGATATGGCACTTAGGGATGTGATTTAGTGGTGGACTTGGCAGTGCTAGGTTAACAGTTGGACTTGATGATCTTAAAAGTCTTTTCCAACCTAAATGATTCTATGATTCTGTGAAATAGTCATTTGTGTGTGCCCATGGCTTACATCCAGCGTAAGTCAGTTCTGGCTTGGTTACAGTGTGACCTGTGTGAGGTGTGCTGCTGGAGAACACCCACTTTGTTGTTTGACAGCTTGCTCTTGAATCAAATTCTGTCATTAGTCTACCTCCTGTCTTTCCCATAGTGACTCTACAGGAACAAGGATGTGTGATGTTGCCATGTTACTGTGAGGAAGTGCTGTCCCAGGGAGAGGTGGGCGTAGCAGGGATCTTCTGAAGGGTAAATAATTAAAAACAAAGGAAAATTGACATTGCAAAACTGAAATACTTTGAAAGCTCCAGGAGCCTCCTAACTACTTGTTTGGATACCAGAGGTCAGGTTTGTAGATGTGTTCAAGTATTCATACGCCTCAGTTTCTTATTTGTAAAACAGGGGAGTACATAAAATCCCATCTCAGAGGCTGTAGGATTAATACTCTGAGTACTGAGAGATGTGGATACCTTCTGCAATGCTAGTGAATATTGTAAGTATCAAAAGCAGTAATACATTCATTTAGATTGGGGGGGGCGGGAAAGCAAACATAAAAATTGTTGACTCCCTTTCAGCAAAAGGTGAAACAAGTTGTAGTTTTGTGGCTCCTGGTTTCTTACTAGTTATTCTGATGTGTGTGCAGCACATAGAAAATACAGAGCAATTGTAAGACAACAGAGAACTGTATTTCCCTCTTGCAATATCAACGTATTGAGGAAAGCAAATGCTGCTTCTGAATTTCTGTATAGCTCAGAAGGAAGAAAACATTCAATAAAAGTCATCTTTTTAAAGAGTAGCTGACTAGTTTGTTTTATAGGTAGAAGCATGAGAGTTTTTAAAAAGCTTTTTTATTGATTCAGTTGAATCACTGTCTGAAGGAAGCAAATTTAGACAAGACAATAAAGGAAGAAATTCAGCCTTACGGTAGGAGGATACCTTAATGAACTGCCTGTCCATCCTCTGTATTGTGCTTGAATTTTCTCACTGAATCACTTAGTTGCAATAAAATGAGAAAGAGCATTAGTTCTTTAATGGTATCTCATATTTTAGTGCTTGTAACTTGCCTTGCTAGAACCCTTGACTTGTGAGCGTACCTCTTGTCTCCTTGAGACTGTGAGGTAAGAGAGTTTCAGATGCCTAAATATGCAGCTAGAACCGAAACACTTTGGTCAGCTAAGACTACCCAGTATGAAAAATGAGCCAGTAGTTCATGAGCAGATCTTGGGCAAAGAGGAAACTCTGCTGAAGCTGTTTTAGATAAGGAAAGCTGGAGGACTGATGTGAAATAGCATGGCAGGGAGGTCTTTCTCACTCTGCTTTTGTCAGCCACTGTGCAGGATAAGCATTGCTAGAAGATGTCGCACTTACCTGTGGGTTACTTTCTGAACTTTTGTTGGGGGAAGAGAATAATCCCCAAAGCACAGGGGGAAAAACATAGCTCCTTTTTCACAGTGCCGTTGGTGTGGATGGCTGCCCTGTGTGTGCTGTCAGGACAAGCAGACCTTGAAAGGAAATAGGTGCTTATCAGTAAGATGAGTAATGGCTTCATTTTAGGCTTGCAGTTCTTTGGTCTCCAGAATTCCTGTTTGGTTGCCTAGGTGTCTTAAGAGTTGGGAAAAGGGCTTCATTTGTTCATATGCGTATACATAAAGAACAATATTTAATCACCCAGTAAATGGCAAGCCCTCTGGGACTAGTGAAGATGAAACATGCACAAGAATTCCACTTGCTCGGGAAAAACCTGATTGAATTGATGATTGAATTCCCAATTCAGTCCCCAAGGAGTCCTTTCAAGAAAATTCCAGAGGCGACACCCAGTCTTGCTGGATCATAAGGAGCCAGGTCAGGCTCCGTCTTGTTTCTTCTGGCTCCAGGAATTTTCTTGGTGGCAGCCTCAGCAGGAGGAATCAATCTCTGATTAAGACAGTCTCCTGGCAGGTAAGAGAAGAGAAATACTTTCTAATCTCTGATCTTTATGAGTGCCTAGAAGCCGCATCTCCCACTTTGTCTGAAAGAAATGCACTGTCATATCTGAGATTTTCAGTATGTGATTTATCTCATGAGGGCCTCTTACAGGCCTTTGAAGTAGCTGGAGGAGAGGGATTTGATTGGTTTCATATGTTCGTGCCAAATCCCATGGTAATTAGAAAAACTTGAGGTTATGAGATGATGTGGTATATATATTATGAGACAAAATAAATAATTGTCTGACAGCTGCTTTTGCCTGTGGCTTTACAACTTGGGGTTGAATTTCCTTCTGTTCCCTGGCAGGTTCTGCTCACCTCCTTTTCAAATGCACCACCTCCTGTAATCTTCAGTAATCTTTTTTTCCTGGAGGAGCAGTGCTGTGCACTGCACTACTGAATGACTGTGAGAATTTTACCTCCCTGCCAAGTTTGTTTAAAATTCACCTATGGGTTAGCAAGCACAAATAAATAAGCTCTGCCTTGTTACCTAGTCTTATTTCTTTAGGAAGTTCAACTTTATTAAAAACAAAAAGAAACTTCAAGGTTGAAAAATCAAGCTCTAAGAAATTTGGAAATGCTTGGATTTAAGTTGCCCAGATGCTTGCCAGGTTTTGATCTGAATCAGCACCATTCTTCTCACTGTTGGACATGGTGGGAGGAAGTGTGTAGTGATTCATATGCTTCAGTTCCTAATCTGTGTAACAGCAAGGTATGTTCAGTCCTCTCAGAGCTTTCAGGATTAATATTTCAAGTATCCTGAGATGTGGATATCTCCTCTGAATGCGTAGGTGTACAAGGACGGTAACTTTTCCGTGTGGCTGAGTTCCCAGAACTTCTCCCATGTTGTTGATGAGGACACTGACTAGCTGAGTAGCCAGCCTTGTCTGTACTCTGGTGTTGACATATTTTGTGCCTGTTGTCCCTCACATTAAGGAAGAGCTTGAACACACACAGATTTTCATGGCAGTTTTTCAGTTGAGTTTTAGTTTGCTGTTAACTAGTTGTAAGAATTTTCTTAATGTTGACTAAATAACCTGAATTCCTCAGCATGTTGGGGGGGGGGGTAAAATCCAGAAACAGATCTGTGTGGAAAATTTCACCTCCAGTGGATCTTGAGCAGGTCTAAGCACCTGAGCACAAGGTCTCCTAGAAGAAAGCAGTAGTGGACTTGCCTGTCGATGTGGCTGGCCAGTCTTTCATCTGACCATTGTGCTGTGGATTCTCTGCAGAGGCTGGAAGCTGGGAACCACATTGAACAAACAGCTTTGCTTTCTCCACAGGTTGTACAGGTCTGATAAAAAGCAGTGCTAGTTAGCATGAGTGCACTTCAGAGATCGATCTCTCTCTCTCTCCAATATCAGATACATCATTTAACCAGCAGTGAGAACGGGATGAGGTTTTCTAAAATGTCACTTGGTGGAAAAAAAATCACTCAGTGCTTCTGTATAGAAGTCTATTCTTCAACTGAAACTTGCAGTTTACTATTTTTAAGAGCACTCCCATAGATAAGAGACATGTTTTCAAACCCCATCAGGCCTTAACCAAGCCTAGAACTTTAGTTTGTACTTAGGGCCAGCTGATTAACTGGCAGAAAAACACTGGTATTTTGCATGTAAACCAATTGAGAACCAAGCCCAAAGCTGAGCAGCAGAGTATTGGTACACCCCTGACTGATGTTGTAGTTGAACAAATATTTTCTCAGAGGTTGGTGGTGTTTTCAGCATCTCCGCTTCATACTGTCTCTTCAGTTTTGCTGCCGCAGTTGTTCCTGCAGCTGTTTGGTCATCTGAGCTTAAAATGCCTTGGTAGGGGGGTGGTGGTGGGGAAACGTTTTTTAGCCTGAATCTGTTCTCCCGTCTGGTTTACTGTACAAGTCGTCAAATAGTGAAACCAGTCTATCAGAGACAGGACAGAGTGAAAACAGATGCTGGTTCACTTAAGCCCACAGTGCCACCAGACAGCTCTGGGCAGGCTGTCCTGCATGAGGTGTCAGTGGGCTGGCATGTCCCCGTTCAGGTTGCGGTTCTCAGGGCAGGGGATTCCTTCTGCTGTGCTTATTTAGAGCTGTACACATCATATGTGAATCATGGAAACACTGAAACAGAAAAGAGCAGTTCAGCTTCACCTGCCTTTTCAGCGTACTCTGACATCCGAGTTTCCTTGACTTAACTCCTTGGAAAGGGGGAAGGCACGGTCCTCATTTTAAATTTCTATTATGCGTTGTAGCAAAAACGATGGAGTGCTTGCCTGTGTGGACTTCTCGCATGTTTTTGAATAAATAGTTTGTTACTGAGCCTCTTGGACTGTTGGCAGTGTATAGGTTTTGTTTAACAAGGTATTTGCCTCGTAGCTTGGGAGCTGTGTCTGTCGATGTTGCCTGCTCGGGGCACGGAGGGCTCTGTTGGGTTTCATGGGAATTTTGCTCCAGGGAGTGTGCAGAAGCCAGGCTCTTGGCCACCCCACCTTTTCTCTTGCCCAGCCTGCAGCTGTGATCTCCTTTTCGCTGGCTGACCACTAGCAGTGGACAACACAAAGGTGTGAATTGCTGAAGTCCCTCCATACATGCGTGGAGGGAGGTGTGCCAGCTGTCTGAATTACTTTTGTATGCGTCACGCTGCCCAGGCAAACACTGTTTTTATAGAAACGTATTTTAAGCAAAGCTAGAAAGCAAAACACCTGAAAACACAGGCTAGAAATCAGGATGCAGAGCGCTAATCAGACTCAAGGAGACTATTGCCTTTGGGGAAGCAGGGGGGGCTTTTGCCATCACACTAATGTGCTGGAATCTGCTGTCACCCAGGCGCCAGCCAGCTTTTCTTCCAGCCTCACCAGGGCATAGGGCAGGAGCCTGCTTTGTCCCTCCGCTCCTCAGAGCGGGGCTGCAAACATGTTGTATGAAGGACTGCTTTCCAGCCTGATAAAATAAAACACTGTCCACGTGTACTGTGAAACAGGTCAGAGGGAGGTAACCTAAAATGCTGTAGTGAAGAAGCAGCACTTTCTTTGAGTGGTTCAATTGTAGTGGGATAGCAGTGAGAATAAGCAGAATGAGAACCAGTCATGCATTGTGTCCTGTGCAGTCCCCTTAGAGTATCATCAAAGTCAAATCCTAGCGTTCTTCCAGCCTCAGGTAGAACTTTTGGGCTTGAACAATGTGGATGGAAGAAGGAATCTTAAAATGAAGACATGGAAACCATTCACTAAGGGTTTGAAAACTCAGTTCCCAGGGTTTTTCACACAGGCATGATCTTACTGATGTCCTGACCCTGGCATATGTGTAAATATATACATGGTAACATGATGCAGAACAGGTAACAATGTGTGTCGCTCTTTAGTTGAGTATTAAGACTGTGACTGCTCTCCTGTTCCTTGTAGCAGTGAAGTCCTAGACATACAGATGATTCCTAAAATTTGCCTAAAACCTGTCTTGAAGTAGTTTGTTTGGACAAGACAGAGCTACTGATCTAGTTGAGCAAGGGTTTTGCTATTGCTGAAACCTTTTTGGCAGCCATCCTGTATCTTCAATTACTTATGAGTGATCTGGAGGAAGAAGGCATTTTTGCAGAATCTAAGACAGAAAGAAAGCAAATTCTAAGTTCCTGTGAAATCCACCCTTGTTTATCAAGATATTCTCAGTATGTGTGAGAACAGGACTATGCTCTGGATTTAGAGCCAACTCAAGAACCAGATTGAAACAAGCTGGTTTTACCCTATGGGGTGTGCGGGGGTGGGTGTTGGGGTTTGGTGTTTTGGTTTTTTAACAGCAGCAGAGTTGAAAAGGTGTCATTTGTGCATCTTCAGTTTGCTGCTTTCATTACTTAAACTTTTATTAGAGATTGTAGAGATACCATTGCTTCCCTCCCTTACAGTTCTTAAACAAATATTCTGGGTTATGACATTAATTTTTAATTCTCTTCCATTCCTTTTACTTCTTGCAGTTCTTTTGTGGTTGGTGAAAATAAGTCTACACTGCAGGGATGCAAGAGGAGCACCAGCCTGAGGTAGGGCTTGGAGATGGAGATTTTTTTTCTCAGTAGAATTGCAGGGAAGGTCAAGACTCTGAATCAGCCAGGTTCTTCCACTCATCCTCAGGGAAGGTCTGCAAAGTCAGAGGTTCGAGACTACCAGTGTGATACCCCTTTTAAAACAGGGGGGTGGGGGGCTGAGTGCTATTTTTTTGCCACATTTAGGTTCTTCTTTTCAGGGTCCTTTTCCCTCCAGTTGCAAAAGCTAAAAAGGGTCTTTTCTATTAATTTACTTGCAAGTGAGGAATTGTAGAAGATAGCCTAACCTATGAGCTTAAACCATTGGGAAGAAAAAAATGTTTTGTGAGTAAATTACACAAATTGATCGTATATGAATGATCTCACTGCACATATGTTAAGTACCTTGCCAAATTAAACTGAGGTGCTTTTTTCTACCCTTTCTGTTCCTTTTCTTCTCCTTTCATATCCATGTATCTCAAAACCTTTTTCTGGTGTAATAGGTGAAGCTCAGGAAATGTTTTTCTTATGAGATATAAGAATGTTGTTTCCTGTGTCCTTTTAGCTTAAAAAAAAAAAAGCAGACTTTTAATGTGGTGCTTAGTGATTATTTTTTTTATTGTTTTTTTTCCCCCCTCCCCACTGCAATGTTGTAATGTTGTTATGATGACAAAGCCAGCATAAGTGACAGGATTAATTCCATATGTTAGATGGATACATTTTTCCAAAATATTTTTGTGACTAGAGTTACATATGCAAGCAGTAGAGTCAAGCCATATGTTGTGATCAAAAGCTGAGCTGGTGTTAAATTAGATTTGTGAACGTAATTGCAATTTGCGGTGTAATTGCAGTTTGCAGTTGTCAATGAACAGACTTTTGCTTTGTAGTAAAAGGATGATATGTTGCTGTGAATGTTTTAAACTTTGCCCTGTAAAGCTGTTGTACTTTCTGGTCTTACTCCATGAAACGTATGCTAAATTTTGCCTTACCTTCAGTGGGGCCAAGGTAAGACACCCAGGATTTATTATCTGAAAATTACTGTTTGGCATAATGGAATGCAAGAGGAAATCAATTACTTGTGTTGAAAATTCTTAACAACTGGATGTGCTTTGTACAGTCCTGTTTTAAATCTTACCAGGTTAAGTACAAAGTGAATAAACCAGTCATTCTAGCTAAAAAGCTGACATCCTTCGGGGAGCTTGGCTGCCTGCTTGCTGACTCATTAATACTGCCTTTCATTTGGAAGGTACTTGAATGATGATGGCTTCACATCCTGTCTCTAACTTTTTCACTGAATGTTGTTGAAGAATTCCAAATTCTCCCAGTAATCATCCTGATTCAACTTTGAATTAGTGTAGTTGCCTAAAGATAGTTTATGGTTGAGCTTTCCCCGATTCTTAAGTCTCTTTTCTGCACTAACTCTGCCTCTCTGGCTTGGATGACTGGGATTGTTTTAATTGTATGCACGGGTTTTAAAACTTGCCTGTTAGTTAAAAAACTTGCCTGTTAGTTAAAAATAAGAAAGGTTTTGTTAGCCAAAGACCTGCCTCATACACTCCTAGTGATAATATTTAAAAGTCACTCTTCAGGAATCTTTTCAATTACCTTCTGATCCGTTAGAGAAGAAAACTATGCAGATGCTTTGCACACTTTCGGCTTTGATTTCTGATGTGTGTAAAGTCAACACACATACAAACTTTGTAAAACTGCATGTGCGTATTGTGTAATTAACTTACACTTACTCCAACAGAATAAAATACTTAAATAGACTCTTCTCGATTGGAGAGGTGTATTCTTGCGAGTGCTGATTAACTTTGTCAGACTCCTAACAAACTAATGCTGACTGGTAGTTGAGTCAAATACGTCATCTGATAAATGGGAATGGTATTATATAATCAGTACACATTTTAGTTTCCAACACAGAAAACAATATAGTAGTGCTAGAGATAAATTTGTTCATTTTATTCTAGAATCAGATTTATTTTTTTTAAACTCCATGTCAGGTACAAATATTATCTTTTAAAATAGGCATGAAAGTTTTTAATATTTTCTTTCTCACATTTATCCAGCTAGGAGAAAAACAGTTGTAAAACCACAGACGTTTTGAACTGCTGACACTGCTTAAATTATTTACTTGCTTGAATATTATATGTAGGTTCAAATCAAGCAAACTCACAAGGGAAAAGATGTATTAAACATTTCATTATAATTCCCAGCCTCCTTTTGAATTTGTTTCATACAGGCTGCTGCAGATCCAATGTCCTGCTCTGATGCACCAGAAGATGGCCCAAAGGAAACGTCAAGTGTATCGCAGAATATCTGTATGTTTCTGGTTTGACTGGGGAGGGTGTATCACGTTGCAAGTATATTAAGCTAAATGTCTATGCCTTTTCCTTACCTAATTAGGATGTGGCTGTTAGCACAAAAGGGAGATGCAAATGAGGTCATACCTGACTTAATCTGTTCATAATTTGTAGAAAGGCCCAGTTGCATAAACCAAATTTGGAAAGAGCAGTGACATTGATTGTCAGTTTGCTGCTCCCATGCTTTCGAAAGAAAGTGAATGTTTTTTGATGTAATAGATATACTCAGCTATTGTTTTAAGCTCAGTCATTGCTCTCTAAGCCAGAGGTGGATAAGTATGTGTGTTCTTTGGTGTTCTGGCATCTAGCGTTACGATGTTGAGTCAGTTGTCCCATGTGGAATACTTTGCCCATGCCAGCACGATGATGTTTTGATAAGAAGGCCAAGCCTGCAGATTGTGGCAATAGAAGTATTCCAGCCAAAACTGTCTTGTGAAGCCCAGGAAGAGTATCAATCCTTACCTTTTAGTGGTAAGGATAAGATAATGACAGACATCTTTCTCAAGAGGCAAAAACAAAGGCTTTGTAGGATTTGCTTTGTGGTTGTTGATATACCGTTCTGATGCTGATATATACGATGCTCATTTGAACAACAGGAATATTCAGATTGTGCTTTTTGGCAAATAATAGGCTCTGAACCACCTTAGGGCACATTAGTAATGTTGCTGTGACTCGCTATAACGCTGAAGCTGCTGAATAATCCCTAGGGATCACAGCTTTCAGAAATAACAATCATGGGAGCAAACAGAGCCTTGACTAAAGCTATGGGAGTAGCATTCAGACCTAAAGCAGCAGATTAATTTTTTGTCGCTTTTTTCTCCAGATATAGAAGTTGGTTTAATAAAAACCGTAGCTGCTTCTGAGAATGTTTTCCTTGATTATGTCCTTAAATGATAACATCTGGTACTGCACTGTTATAGCAGGTTTTTCTTCCCATGAAACATTATTCTGAATATATGTATGAGGTGAAGGCTTGAAAAATTAATAGAAATTAAATCCTTTAAGAGTTATTGAATACGTAGAAACCACTTTCAACTGGGAGAATCTGAGCCATAAATGGTTTTAGGCTAGGAGAGTATTTGGGCAAGGTATTGTGCACACTTCCCCATTTCCTATATTCTTCCTTAGATATCCTGCCTCCCACAATGGTCAAAAGTGGATATTTGCTTAGGTAGATTTTGGTTGATCTACCATGGCTGCTTTTATGACTATGTGACTGAGAGTGCTACAAATGCAACAGCCCTACCTCTTCTCCTTCCTTTTACAGTCACGTTTTCCTCGCCCCTCCTTAGCATCACCAGCTGTTTTGGCACCAACATGGTCTTAGATGAGACTGTGCTGATTGCAACACACCATGTTCTTGGGTATTGACCATGAAGTAGTAGGCTACTAAAATGCTAACTAAGAAGGGTATTGGAGGGTGGATTTTGTTTGGGGTTTTGTTTTTTTTGATATAAAATCTTGAGATAAATATTTGTGGGACAAATCTGGGGCCAGAGCCGCCTAGTTAAACCAGATTCCTGAAATGAATGAATGTGTGGTAGGAGGCTGTAATTTATCTGCATCTTTGACATCCTGCCTGCAAACTGTTCACTAACCTTTTTTTTCCCCCTGGGGTTATGATCATATTCCAGGCTTCTGGACCACTTGAGACCTCTGCTAACTTGCGCAGCAGCTTGCCAGAGAAAGAGAGTTGGTTGGAAACAAAACTCTACTTTCCTACTTGATGCCTTTTTTTTTTTTTTTTCCTGAGATGCATTACAGCTTAAAGATGACTTGTTCGAAGTTACTATATTTGCCACTGATGTAAAACTGAAGCTTCTCTATCTCAGTTAATGAGGCTTTCTGGCATTTAACAAGCAACTGTGATGGAACTGATCAGATCTTCCAGTTTTCCATGGCAAGCTTGACACAGATGGGCTGAACTCATGTTGTACCATTTTGGTCTTAGTTTGTTCTTGAAACTAGGGAAGAATGATTGGTTTCCTGACCTGAATACCTCTTAAGGTTTAATTTTCAATTGTATGCTGAGCTGTGGTGTGCTAATCACAGAAAAGGCTAAGATTGGTACTGTAGGTATCCTATATGTGCCAATATGTACAGGTGACTTTACTGTGTACTCACACCAGTGTATGTGTGTTGCTATCGTTTATACAGATAAAATCCCAAAAGGGAACGCTTTTGTTCTAGAATTTTAAAAAATGCCTTTTTTTTTTTTTTAATTTAGTGTATACCTTTTCTAAGTATTCTTTGCTTCTCTATCCACCTGACCTGCCACACAGCTTCTCTCTTTCCCTTACTGAACTGCGTGGACAACCTGTCCCAGTGTCCACAGGGTAGGAAACCTGGACTGAGACCCATGCTTGGAGGCAGCCTCTCCAGTGGTGGCACTCTCAATGATGTAGCCTCAGAATTGAATGTAAGATTACAGTGGTAAATCAATGGCCTTTTAGCTCTGCTCTGCTGTTTAGTGGTGATATTTTTATTTTCTGTTTTACTTACCTGCACTTTATAGTCATGTGTGCTTCTCTGTTTTTCTTTACATTTATAGCTGATGCAGATGCATTTAAAATTCTCCTGGAGATGAAGATGAAGAAGAGGCAGAAAAAGCCTACTTTACCAAGCACTGTGACTGAGCTTGACACAGAGGATGGTTCTAAAGTATACGTGGTTGGAACAGCCCACTTCAGCGACAGCAGCAAAAAGGATGTAGTGAAGGTAAATACTAAGTGGGAGCACATTCAGCAGCATGTTTATAATGTTGTCAACTTAGCATTAAGCAGAATGAAGTCCAGCTCTCTGACTTGGTTCTGTGCTGTAACCTCCAGACTCTGTTTTTTCTTGTTAGCTGCTGGAGGACTAGCAGTGCTGTGGGATGAACTAAGAGGCAGACATATTATCTTAATAATTTTTTGATGCAATATGTTGCTCTCCCATCTCAAATATTTTTTTGTCCTTAAACAACAAATGTAGTACAGTGCCAGTGTTAAAAGCAGAAGGCTCACGAGCGAAGCTTGTGTTGCCTGTCACAATACAGCATCACTTCACACCAACAGTGCATACTGTTGTTGTTGCATACTCACTGTGATGGGGACGTGCTAAGAAGATGCAGAGCCTAGAACAGAAACTGCAGTTTGCAACTTCTGTGTGCTGGGGTTGTATAATACTGAGCTGTAAAACCATGTCACCCCAAACTTGTATTCCATTCTCAAGATGCAAATAGGTCCGAAGCTCTAGTGAAAGTAAGAACTATTTCATACTGTTCTCATGCAAAGTCTGTGGTTTAGAGTGGCTTTATTCACCAGGAGCTAGAGGGGGAGGAATCTTGTGCCAGAATCATCAACCCTGGTTCTTAGAAAGCTTATTCTAACTCAGATTGCAAATGGTCGCAGAGTATGGTCAAAGGAACTTTGTGAATATGAAAAGTTTAACACCAAGTTTTTCTCTGCCCCCCCCCCCCCCCCCAT
>VFFE01009028.1:2731668-2929178 GCA_008921705.1 Burhinus oedicnemus
GTATAGCTGGCAGTCTTCTGACCTAGTAAACAGGCACATTTTTTTTTTTTTTTTTTTTTTTTTTTTTAAATATCAAAGCTAAATGCAACAGCTTTTGCTGTGCTTCTCTGTTAAGAGGAAAAGGACAATGAAAATAAAATACCAGACTTTTTTTCTCTGTGATGAAAATTTGTGTTGGCAGGTTTGTAATTAGCACTTCCTACCAGGGCTTGAAGCGATCTTGTGTGCAGACAGCAGGAAATGTAGACTGTGTTGGCTCCAAAGCCAGAGAATAATACAAAGATCCTTCCTATTGTTACAACTCAATCTTAGTCTCCTTAGTCACCAGAGATAATGCAAATAATAAAATTTGGACATTGTGCCTGTTAAATAATATATTTCTCAGTCTACAGTCTCATCCAAAAAAAAAAAAAACCCAAACCTTCCCCCTTTGATTCAGTAGCAGCATGGGTTATATAGGGAAAACCAGGAAAAACAGTCCAACTGTCTCATGTTAAATTATAGTGTCTCTGTTTTTCTCTAGTAAAAACAAAATCAGCTGCTAAGTTGCTTGCTCAATCATACTTCAGTTGTCCCCTCTCATTGAAATGTGCATTCGGGCCCAAAGGTTACACCAGAAGTCAAAAGTGCTTGTAGCTTTCATCCTTGAGTATAACATTAGGAAAACAAAACTGTGTCTTTTTATAATCATGTGTATAAATCTTAAAATTGCATTCTGTTACTCTCAATCAAGTTGGAAACTGAGCAGTGTGTTAATGTGAATCTATTGCACGCTTGCAACGGGTCACTGGTATTCACAGCTTATCAAGCAACTGTTGCAGATTAAAAATAGCCTTCCTTCAGCCCATCCTTGAATTTCAAAACCCTTACAGTTGTTTGCAGAGAACTACCTGTTTACTTTCCATTAAGCAAAGCAGCACAGTGCAGACTGGTATCTGGCTCGCGTGGGGATTACCTGAAGATGCACAGTAACAGTTAGTTTAAACCAAACTGGTAAAACAGGTTTTGTCTTATCTTCTCCCCTGGTTTCCAGTTTCCACTCTCCCTTCTGTGTCCATACCATGGCTGGGTGGCAGTCTGAAGAGGGCTTGCTTTTTAGCCACATCATGTCCCTATGTGGCTGTATGGTTGCTGGTCCCGGTGCAGAGGAGGAGTTGAGAAACATTGTTCTGGGGCAGAAGAGAAAGTGGGCTGGTGGCAGCAAAATCTTAGCTCAACCTCACTTTTTTTAACCTACTCCTTTAGACTAAAGTTACCTGTGCAGGAATCCATTGTAATGTTTTTTTGTTTGTTTGTTTTAATGCTTCTGGCCAGTGAAAAAGCTCTCATTTTGCATTGTGTAATACAGCCCTCTAGGTTTAGGTAACCTACAGGATTGTCCTGTTAAATAAAATGGATATGATGTGAATTGGTAGGTGATGGGTACATCCATATGGACAGGAGCAGGCTGCTGTTACTTGCTACCTTCGCTTGCACTTTAAAGTCTAACCTCCAGTGTGCTTGCAGCAGTAGGAAAACCTGTTCCAGGCTCCAGGTGGCAAGGCTGTGTTTGCCCAGGGCTGCATCCATGGGAATTAGGGTTTTTAAAAGAAGAAATCCAGAGAACTAAAATACAAATTATTTGTTTCTGCCTGCAGTTCTGCAGTTAGTGCTGGATCTGTGACTTACTACACAGTCAGAGTGTAGCCGCAAGGCCCCCCCTCCTCAGGTTGTGTTCCCATACATAATATAAGTATGGTTGTGCAGAGTCTGGTGGAAGATTTATTTGCTCCAGAAGCCCTCTGACAGCTGCCGATAACAGATGCCTGGGGAAAGGCATTAGAACCTGTAGTCGTACTTCATCTGAGTATTCATTCCTCTCTTCTCCTGTTCTTTTCACAGTCTCCATGCTAGTCATAGTGTCCAAGAGAGCGTATCTGCTTCAGTCATCCCTTCCCAAGCCTCAAAAGTATTTAATGTTTAATCTCTTCTCATATGTTTGTTATTTCTTTGCACGTTTTCTAGTTCGAGTATCTTGTTTTTAAGGCAGGACTTCACTAAATATTGTACAGCAACAGTTTCAGTTTTGTTCCTTTCCTGGTAATCCCTCTCACTCTTCTTGCTTTCTGACTGCTGTTGAATACTGGGGTGATAAAATTGGTATTTCTTTTTCTTTCTCCTGTGTGCTAATAGCTCTGCATCCCTCTGCCTGTGCAGTTAAGTTTCTTTCCACATGTTTGTGTTTATAGCTGTTGCATCTAACCTGTGAAATTGTTGCGAGCCGCTCAGGATTTATTGTTCTTTTGTGGTCAGCTTTCCTTTATCTGAGATTGAATAATCTGTTATTGATGATAACCTCTTTTACTGTTTTGTACCCATCGTTTTTCGTGCATTTTGCTCTTTATCCCCCAACATTCTGTGGCTGGCCAGTTGTTGCTGGTTGCTGCTATATACAGCTGCTTGTCACCTTTTATCTCTTTATTGCTGAGCAAATATGGCAGGCACAGAGTTTCATGAAGATGAAGAGCACAGATGACTCAGACGTGCTTCAAAGATGCATCCCTCTGTTAGACAGCAGGATGAATCTTTTTGTCGCTGTGTAAAAATGCAACTTCAAATACATCAATCCTGAAGGGGAGATCAGCCAGAAAATGACCTAAGGCTGCATTATCCTAGTTTTCTATTCTTTGTGGGCATCTTTTCTAAAATTCTGGAAGCCCTTGTCCCCCAGGCTTTTAAACTGGATGGAGGCTAGTGCCCTCTCTTTCTGCCATGCTTGCTAGCTTGTAGCATGATAAAGCGGATAATCAATTGGCTGTGAAAATAGCCCCTCTCTTCTGCCCGTTCTGGTCCTCAGTGACTCTTGAATCCTCCTACCTGGAGAAACTGCCTACAGCCTTTGGAGAGGTCACACAAGCATCAGGTCTGGCACAGGGTGGGTCATTTGAGCATGGCCCTCGGAGCAAGGAATGGAGACCAGGAACTTCCTCTGGTAACTTCAAGCAGTTATATATTAACTCAAGCTATCCCACGTAACCTCATCTTCAGTTTCGTGAAGCTGGTGATAAAGCAGGGAATTAACCTTTGGCGAGTGAAGGGGGAATGCCCCTTTTGGTAGTGGTATGAACTGATGCCAAACTGGAGGAGATGCATAACCAAGGTACGAGTTACGCTTGGGGACAGATAACACTCAGCCACTGATTTTAAAAAAAAACAAAAACCCACAAAACTTTGTGCAAGGAGTGCCTTTAGTCTGCTTGTGGGAGTGAGTCGTACTCAGGACTGTGAGATCTTTTCTAAGGTCTTGTGTGCTGAAGTCATGCACAGAACTTTCTTGCACAGTGCTGGATTCTCTGTGTTTCTGCAGCTATTAACCTAACCAGTGCTCAGCCTAGTGTTTCCCAGGATTGTGGGAATGTTTGTGGTTAGACCACTAGCTATTTCCCTTTCAATATCTCTATAACGTGGCATTCGCTGTACATTCAATGGAATGTACTCTTGTGATCCCTGTTTTTTTTTAACTAGATAGATCAAGAAAAATTAAATGCACGGTGTGAGCTGTTTTACCATTCAGTTATTCAAATGCTTTCTTCAAGCAGGTGTAGTATATATAGACTGATATAAGTCTGGCTGTCCTTCTTTCTTTCCTTAACTCTGCCATACATTTTTGTTGAAAGGGAGAATACTTTAGCTGCACACTAAAGTGAAAAACTACTTCACAACCAATAGAAATTGAATTAAAAGAGCTGTATTGATTAGTGAATTGGCTCCAAAAGGTTGCTTCACTGCTGCTTCTTCACTAAGATGATTAACCTTGTTTTCATGACTGTGAACAGTGCGTTGTTCTTCAGCGGAATCCACACAGCTTATTGATTTTCTGTTTTTTTTAATGTTTTTCTCCCTTTTCCACCAGAATGGCGTCATGTCTGGATTGATGCAAATGCTGCTTCTGAAGGTTTCTGCTCATATCACAGAACAGCTGGGAATGGCCCCAGGAGGAGAATTCAGGGAGGCTTTCAAAGAGGTGTGAACTTGAAATGTTTTTTCTGAAGTCAGATTACTGGCCTTTTGCTCACAGAGTTGAACAAAATAAAACCATTTGTTAGTGACTAGAAAAGAGCTCTCTGGCCATACTAGTGCTGAAGCCTATGAAGTAGTAAGAATCATCTTTGGCTTCGAAGTGTACTCAAAAGTACAGAGGTTTGTAGCCATAAGTGGCATGAAAGCAACTCCAAAAAGGCTTTACATGATAAGGGTTTTTCCTGGTGATATTTCTGATGGCATTTGTTTTCATTTCATTAATAATTTATTTATATTGTTCCTATTAAATACTTGTTTTTGAACTCTGCATAGGGATCTTGGTCCCACCATTGATGGTGTCAAGGTTTCAAGCTGTGAAAATGAAGTCTAAAGCATTAGTGAGATCTAACACATTCATCTAGAAAGAATGTTTGGGGAATTAAAATATCTGACTTGTGTGTTAGTCCTGTCTGGTGTTTTAACATTCCCTTCTGTTCTACTGCCAGCTGTGATACTGGGAAGTAAATAGTAGTTGGACTTCTACTGTATATCACAGGTACTCTTTTTTTGTCTGGGAAAACTGAGACACTATTTTCACTGTATGTATCCACCTTGCAGAATGTATCTTGCTATTTTTATATATACTAGGTGCTAGTAAGGAAATCTGAGATAACACAGCTGTTAAAGAATCTGGAATAATTTGGTGTGTTTATTGTTAAGAAAACTGTTGCAAGGCTTATTTTCCTGAGCATTCCAGACCAGAGTGAACCATTTTATGTGTTTCCCATTTGAAGCGGGAAAGAAAAAAAAATATGTATATATTAGCTCTGTCCTGTTCTAAAGTGGTTTTTTTGAAATTTTTAAACAGGTATGCATAGGAAAGAATTTTCTAGAAATTCTGTACTGTGCTAAAATTTATCAGTCTAAGCTACAGCAAAGTCTCACCTTGCATTGTCGTGTGGCATCTGGCATCAACTGTCGTTTCATAAGCTCCTTCTTGACTATATTTTGCCACGGCAAACTGATAGGTTTGCAATCATGACAAATCCTAGGTAAAAGCAAAATGAGCACAGTCATTTCACCTTAGATGTTATTCAGATCCAGATAGATATTGAGCCCCATCTATTCACTTTAAGTAGTCATAAGTAGCAGCTTTCTGTTTAGGTAAAATTAACCTAAAGAGGGTGGCATTACAACTTAATGTTTTCAGTGCAATACCTACTGCATCTTGTAGCTGAGGTACTCCTTTATAAAATAGTATTTTTGAAATCTTATTTACTGCAAAGCCAAAATATTTTTTTGATGTTGAAGTATGACACCGCTTACTCTTTCCTTAAGACACCTTGTATGACACCATAAAACAAACATTCTTTTAATAAGGATGTACTGTGCTGCAGTATGAAATGTTGACTAGTGATTTGTATCTTCTCTTTCAGGCCAGTAAAGTACCTTTCTGTAAATTTCATCTTGGAGACCGACCCATCCCTGTTACATTTAAGAGAGCTATTGCTGCACTTTCTTTCTGGCAAAAAGTCAAGCTTGCCTGGGGCCTTTGCTTCTTATCTGACCCAATCAGGTATGAATGAGCATCCCGTATGTTTATGGGGGTGAATTGTTCAATTCTTCAATTTGACTTTAGTACGAGCTGTAAGTCCTCAGTACCCTGCCTGATGTCGTGAAACTTGAAGTTAGTGAGGAGGATAAATGTACAAACTATCCTGTAATAATCCATATTTTTGAAAAGGAAGCTGCTTTCTTATCTTTTTCCAGCTCTCTATTTGTCTGTAGATGCATTACTTCCAGGTGAAGTGAAAGATTTGGTGCTGGAGAATTCCTAGTGTACTTAAGAAAAATTTTTTTTTTTTGCTTTCGTTCTTATGCTGAAAGTAAAATCTTTCCCACTACTGTGTGTTGATATTGTAAATGGAAGAGAGTAGGGCCTCGGTATGCTAATTTATACCCTAAGTTTTCCAAAGGATGTGGGCCTGCTGTGCTAAGTTGGATCTAGATCAGGGCAGCTTGAGAACAGAGTTTGCTGTCTAAGCAGATTTTTGGAACAAGAGAAAATGTTCAAAGTCTGTGAACAACATGTGGACTCTTAATGATTATTGCCTCTTTAAAGGGACATTGTTAGGAACTTTTTTGCCTTATGGTAATACTTCTCAGACAGCTGTTTTCTTGCTCAGTTTGGTTTCCCCTGCCCTTCAGGCGAAGGGGCAAGTTTGTCCCAGGTTTGCTGCTTCCTCTTTCCTTCTGGCCACAAGTAGGTGTGCAATAACTTGCTTGCACTGAGTGAGAACACGTGCACAGCTGTCATCCTAAATTCAATCTGCTCCTACCAGACTCGCAGTGGTCGGAGGCTTGCCAGAAATGGGTTCCCCATGCACATGGTCCTTGAATCTCAGTGCCTTTCTGATACTCTATGACTGGAGCTCTGCGCAGCTCATGAAGTGACCTATAGCATTATTTTTTTTTCCAGGCTTTTAAAATTGCACCAGGGCTCAAGCTCTAAGTCAGGTCAATCAAACTTTGTTGTCAAGTTTTAGCATTTACTTAATTGCTGTGTCCTGCAAATGCTTTCTGTTACATTCATCTGTAAAATGAGTTTGACCCTCTTTTTAAATAAGTTTTCTTACTTACTGGTCTCTTACCAGCATGAAACTATTTGCAGGCTTTTAGGGGGGCACTGAAGGCTGTATTTCTCTGCAACTTCTCCCATTCTTCTGTTCATCCTACGAACATTTTGGTTTTCAACTGCAATATTAAAATAATTACAGTGTACGCACGCTAGCTTCCCTCTGACATTTGGACATAACATCTCAGTTGCTGTTGTACGATTGATTTTTTTATTTTTTATTTTTTTTAAATAACGTGGGTAGGAGTTGAAAAGGAAAGGAAGTTGGGGATTATTTTGCACTTGACCATCCACATGAGATTCTACAGAAAATGGAGTAATAATTAAATATCAAATTTGTGTCAGTCTGGCACTTCTGTGATCTGTTGAAAGCTAGCAATTCATTTCTCATTTTGGTTGTCCCTGTTGACATTTGTAGTGTCCTTTTGATCTTGGAAACTAAAGAAAGCATGTTTGATATCATTCTTCAGTAGACAGTGATGCAAAACCAGATGATTCTGTTGCCACAAACTGCCCACCACAGCTGTGAGTGCAAACAGAAGGTTAACAGCACCTATAAAAAAATCTAAAAGCTCATTAATGTTTAGTCCTGTAGTATTTATTTATTTATGTCCTGCCCATTTCCTATTCTTCTGTTCAGGGAATTGATTTATAACTTTGACTTCCCTGCTGAAGACCTCTAATTGACACTAGGAACCCGCAGAACTCTTTCCATCCCCTCAGACTGTGCCTTATGGTGTGGTTTTCTTGTTCCTTAAATAGAGCCTCTGTGTGTTCAGTGATCAGATCTGCTTCCTCAGGCGTGCTCTGTGTTGCCTCTTCTAAGCTTATTAACATGCACTGGAAGTGGGGCACCATGATAACTATTTCCTTTGAAGCCCTGGTGCTTTTGCTCAGTTGAGTTGTCAGCTTTCAAACTGGGAAGGGTGAAAATCCAGTTGCACTGCCTACAGGCAAGTGACCTCTCTTCTCTCCTTTTCCCTCACTGTAGAGCCATTGTTAGGTATCCTGTTTTACAGGTTTAGGGAGGTTGTTTTGCTTTTGGAGAGAACAACTGAGGGAGGAGAATGGGTTTAAGTGAGTAATGTGTATAATACCCAATTGTTTTTATTCATTGGCTTGTCTGTATTGGGCTTTAAAAGCATAACAGATACTGAGAAAACTTACCTTTCTTTCAGTAAAGATGATGTGGAGAAATGCAAACAGAAGGATTTACTGGAGCAGATGATGGCAGAAATGATTGGAGAATTCCCTGATCTTCATCGAACGATTGTCTCGGAACGAGATATTTACTTGACGTACATGCTGAAGCAAGCAGCAAAGCAGATAGAACTACCTCGAGCCTCAGAAAGTAATTGTTTTAAAGCATATATCATAAACAGCAAAGTGTTCTTTGTGTACTAGCCCAAAGTTCAGTTCTTCTCAGGAAATCTGGGATGTTCTGTTCATGTGCGCCACGTTACATAAGATTACAGTGCTTAAAAAATGAAAAAGGGCTATTACTCTTCTGTTGCAACCACCTAGAGTAGTAGACTCCAAATTATGATTCCTTCCTCATTGTGCTATTTTAAACTGGAAAATACTAATTAGCCTGACAGGAAAGGCAGGCATCTGATATTACAGCACAGCATGAGACAGTTTAGGCTTATGTCTTCTGTCTCACTTCTACCCTGTTATCTCACCAAATTCACTGTCGTTACTAGCTGCTCAGGAACACATTTCTTGCTAAATTAATTACCTCTGATTTCAGTGTTGTTCAGACTTTGCTTAAATTGGGCTGCTAGGAATCCTGATGAAGTGGCAATGATGACGAAACATGTGACTCCTCATGTTTCAGCAAGGTATAGGCATAAGAATAATTGCATTTCTTTAGCCTTGGAAGTATTTTGCTGCCATACGTGATCTGCATGTCCTTCCTATATATAAGCATACTGAGGTATGGCTTACCTCTTATTTGCTATCTTAAGAACATACTGTTTGTTAATCGCTTCAGTGCAGACCTCTGGCACTGTCTTGTGATTGAAAAAATAGCAAAGTGATTGCACTTGTGTTCTTGCATCTCCCTTGCCCAATAGTACCTTAACACTGCCTTCATAAAGTTTGTCCAAACACACAGTATTTCCTGTTGGCTCAGTTGATACGGCTGAAAAAAGCACACATGCATTTGGTTACTTGGTCCAAAGAGCAGGCTGAAAATTTAGTTTTATTGTTGGTCCTGGCTGGGTCATGAGCCACAAGAGGCATTGCTTAGCAAGTCCCCTGCTCTTCCTCCCCGTTCCCCCTTAAGTCCACCTTCTTAAAAGCTCAGTCTCTGGATCATTGGTTTAGTGAATGTCTGTGAAACTGGAAGGGGTTTATATGCATTATGAAGGGCTTAAAATAGAAGACAGGATGCTCACGAGAGGCAAAAAGGGAAAAGGAAAAAAAAAAAAGCTAATTGTATACTTAAGATTCATAGTGAAATACAAAACCCCACAATTCAAATGAGCAGAAGTAGGGCATCATCACCATTGTCCACAACACTTGCTATTGTAGGCCCGTAGTAAGGGGAAATTCCTGGACGCTATTTGGAGGACTTGGATATACTTTTGGTCTGATATATTCCTAAACTAGGTCTGATTTTTTCCTAGCCTTTGTGTGACTGCCTGCCTGGGTGAACTCTTCCAAAGAGCTTGCAAATGAAACTTTCACATTTAGTTTTTCAGTCGATCTTATTCCACACAGAATATTCTGAGAGGGATAAAAGTTTCTTTCGGGACTAAGTTTCAGGCAGGGTATCGTCTTTGAATCCCAACCAGAAGGAGACAGGCACATGTGGGTGGAGGCCAGAGCGGGTGTGATGTGCTGAGGTGCTGTGCTCTGCCTCCCTTGTAGTTGCAGCTCTGATTTAGAGCAACCCTAGAACAGGCTGAGAAAAGACAAGTCCAAAGAAGCAATTTTGAAGATGTGTATAATAGTTCTAATGTTTTTTGATATGGTTTTGTTTCACTAGGGGGGGCCCTGCTTTTAAGTTGGTGTTTTTGTTTTTGTTTTAATTCATTCCTGGAAAAAATCAGAGGCAGATATCTAAAGCAAGACAGCAGGACTTGCTCACATTTTTTATTTCTGTTTTGTATTTACATAGTTTTCCCCATAGGAAAGCAGCCTGATTACTACTACTTAGAAAGTTTTCTGTGAATTATTTTTATTGTGGTGCAGGGCCATTTTTTTCACTGGGAAAGAGGCAATCCCAAAACTTTCGGGAACAACATTTTAACTTCCACTGGGTGTTGTGGAATATAGATGGTAGATGGGAGGTGAGGGTGAGAGCTGGCACACGTTGAAGCTGTCTAATGGTGGTTGTCTGGCTAGCTGCTGCACACGAATTGTATGTGTTTTGCTGTTATTTGCTGAGGCCAGGTCTGTAACAGTAAACTTACAGGGGCAGGTCTGGTCTCGAGCACTGTTCTCGGGTTGTTCATTCTGCTTGTTAGCCCAGGGCTTGTCACAATTTGGATGTGTGCCAGCTGCCACTGTCCAAAGCAGCGGAGAAAGCTCTCTGTTTGGGAGGCAGCAAAGACCAGAACTGTTCCTGATAAGCAGTACAGAAACATGACCCACACAGGGAAGGAAAGAAATTAATTTAGCTTGCATCTGCAGAGCCTCTCACCCTGAGGTTGGAGTATGAGCCCTGGCCAGGTCAGTTTACTGAAACAAACGTTTCCTGAAAATCCAGAAACCATGCTGATTTTATTTTTCAGACTTAAGAGGCAGTAGGTGAGGTGAGTATTAACTTTTAGTATGTAACAGAATTTTAATATCTAGTAATAAGAGTCCCCTACCTCTTGGAAAATTCTGTTTTGTAATCTCACACATTGCCTATATTTACAGCGTGAAATTAGTTATTTTACTGATGTGTTCCTTTTTTTCCATCTTTCTTTCTCAGCTGAACCTAGAAAATATATCCCGGCTGTTGTAGTTGGTGTTGTTGGGATGGGTCACGTACCTGGAATTGAAAAGAACTGGAACTCTGACTTAAACATTCAGGAAATAATGAGGTAACAGTCATCCTTTCCTATGTGTTGATGTAACAGCTTCTCTTGCTCAAAGTCAGCAGTAATTGGTTTGTTTGGGGGTTTTCTGTTTGTTTGTCACAGTTTGAAGAAACATCATGACTGTCATCCCTGCCCTGTCAGTTCACTCACTTGCTGTGCAGTGCTTGGAGATTGTGCTTACAGCAAAGGAAAAGGAAATATCAAAGGGAAAAAAAAAAAAGTAAATAGTTGGATATCAAGGGAAATAGAGATGAGAAGATGCCCTTGTCTAGAAAGAAATTTTATTGATCCATGTTTAAGGCTTTTAAAATGAGAATTCAAATGAGATCTGTAGAAGGTGGTGAAAACAAAAACAGGCTTCCAGTCTAGCTTAGGTAAATACAAATTTTTGGATTCAAACCTCTTGTGTCAGGACACTGCTGGCTCTGGCGAGTTGACTATCACAGTTTTTCATAACCTATTTTTAACTGTATATAAAAGTAATAATATGTTTTAATGTATGTACCTAAATATGGGCTGATTTAAACCATGTATCTGGAGAACTCTTACTCCAGAGTACCTATTAAAATAGATCTGCTTTGTAAAAAGAAGGAATTGAAGAACCAAAATGTTCATAGTATATGTATCCTATAAAGCCACAAAGGTCAGGACTTTAGAAATATAGGAGGGATTACAGTATGACCTGGTAATACAGGTCTGCAGTGTTTTAGGATAATAGAGCCTTTCAAATATTGGTACACTATCTTATTGCATCCGTTTACTGTGTTTATATAAGCACCTCACTGGCTGTTCCTGTCTCATCAGAGGCTCTGAAAAACAGAGAAGACTGTGCCCTACCTAGATGGTGTATTTAGGCATCTAAAATATGATTTAGAGAGACTTCTGGTGTCTGGATCCAAGGATGCAGTGTACAGAAGCCCTGCCTAGCCATCTATAAGTCTGTCTCAAGGCTAAGCCTTTCCTGGAGTCACAAACTAGATGTCTGTATTCCTCTGCACCTTCGCAAATAACGTGTAAAATGAGGTTGCTCAAATCAGTGTGACTGTGGTTAATGTTGGTTGCATCATTGACAGTACAGAACTGAATAGCCCAAAGCCTGACTATGTGTCTTCAAGTTTACATAGTCTTTTTCATCCAGGTTTAGGCTCTTTGACTTGATTGTCTTTACCGTGCCAGTGCCATAACTAGGTAGAAGGGTTACCAGTATCTTTCATAAGACATTAATATTGCATTAACTTGACTTTCTAACATAATATGAAGCAAATGACATTCATAAGTTTACTATATTTGAGAGTCATTTCTTGTTAAACATATTTACCCTGCATGCTGTTGCACTGCAGTTTCAGAGCAGAGTTATGAGGGGGTTTTGTGTGTTAGTGGTTGTCACGTCTCTGAAGTGAAAAGTTCTTAAGACTTTTACAGGTATTTAGTTAGGTTTTACAAATTGCAAAGTGATCTTGGAAATTGCCTGGATAGAAACATACACACTTCTCAGACTTCCAATTTTTAAGTTTATGTATTGAACCTGACTCTGAGCAGACTTTACTATTTGCTTCAGATTGTTATGAATTGATTTATTTTTTTTTAAATTGCATCAAGGGACTGGAATGGAGAAATAATAGATAGAGAAGCATGTAGGAAGGTGTAAAGGGATGCCTTTACCCCATGCTTTGTTGATCGTGTATGCTTTTTTTAAAATCTTCCTGTATATTCCTTTAATGTGCAAAATCTTATCAGTAATAACTTTGCCTTGGTTTGAGCAGGTGGATCTCAACTCAGTCTAGTTATAGCCTAATCTCCGCACATCTGATCTGGTTTGAGTGTGCCCATAATGTTTTTGCAGTACTGTAACTGATTGCTTCTGAATACGTTAGAAACATTTTCTATATATAAATAAATGATAACTTGTGGCTTCTTTGAAACAACATGCAGAGAGACCTCTGTCATCTGTGGGAGGATTATCTGAGTTGCAGTGTAGGCATGCTGTGGGTGCAGGGCCAGCTGAGCTACTCCGGAGCCTGGTAGTGAAGGTCCAGGGCTACGTGTCCATGTGACTGTGCTTTCAAAGCCAGCTTTATTTTGAAGGTGATACTAACGGTTTGCTTCGTACACTGTTAATAATACTGCTTGAAGGCAGGGGTAGACCTGGTGTGCCTGTTGTCCCCTGCCCTCCTGGTTCCAGGTGGCCAGTGCAGACTTCCAAGTGGCCCTGTGAAGATCTCAAAGCCAGCAATACCTGACAGACTGGAGACAGCTTCATGCGAAGCCTCTTTGATTTGTCTGTGCTGTCCTTTGTGGAGCTCCAAAGGCCAAGAGTACTGCAGGGGCTTGGCCTCCACACGCTCATGCTGGAAGCTGCAGCAAGGCTGGTGGGCCTGCCTGGCATCCAGGGGTACACCTTGCTGAAACACCCCCCTAGTCTGTGCAGGGGCCAGCCTCGCTCCAGACTTATCTTTTCTGGCTGCACAAACCTGACCAGGTCCTGGCATGCATGATTCAGAATGTCCGAGCTCTGTTTTCCTCCATTACCCTGAATGAAAGTGAGTTGACTGTACGGGTCTTGGACTTAGACTCTGTCCTGTGTTTCTTCTGACTTCTGTCTTTGTGCAGAGATATGCATAGGAATATTATAAAACAAACAGTATATTAACTTCTAGTATTCTTCAAGAAGTGTTGATGTTGTCTTAGTTATTTTAATAGGGTGATGGCCAAGTCAAGGTCCATAGCCATTAAGAGTGGCATCATACATAAGTGGAAAAAACTTTATTATTATTTATTATTCTTGTTGTTGTTGTTACTATATAATTTGGATGTAGCCCTTGAACATGAAAGAATATGTTGTTCATTCATGACACATCTGTTACGTGAAAGTCTCCTGCACTCTAAGGGGAAGGGCAGAAAACATCCTTGTTTTGATTGGAAAATGCCTGTTCTTTCCAGCTGTGCAGGTGTTAACATTGGTTTATGTCTTTTGCTTCAGTGTGCCTCCTCCATCAGCTTCAAGTAAGATTTTCAAATTTGTCATAAAAGCAACAGTATTTGGACTGATGGGATATGGCTGCTACCGAATAGGTCAAAGGACAGTTCAGTTTATTCTCTCGATGCCAGCAGCACAGAGCTATCTTCAGAAGCTGACAGAAATAAGGTCTCAGCCCTGAACATCGAGTGGAGGCACTATGTGAAGAAGGTGGCTGAAAAAGGATGACAGAGGCAACAAATGTGAACTGGACTGAAAGAAGAGGCAGATGAGGATTCTAGTCAGAGGTGACTGATGCTGAACAATGCTGAATTGCTGTATAATAAAAGATTTGATACTAAAGTTACACCAGCTATGATCTAATGAATAGGTTTGATTCCTGGTAAGTGTGTTGCATGAAACCACATGATTCCAGATTGACGTAAAAGAAATATGTACACAAATATATATATTATATATATGCATACTGTATATATAATATATATTACTGATGATGTCGTACAGACAGCTTAAAGAGTGTATGTTCATGACTTCATTTCCAGAGGGACAGAACAACACAAAGTAACCTAATTGGCTGCATCTGCTCTGAAGTTCAGGGACACTTGTCTTGAGTAATTCTTTGCTTTTTTTCCTTAGGTATAATAATACCTAGTGGTCGTTTCTGGTGCCAGACACTTTTACACATAATTTAGAAGGGCATCTTCTCAATGTGTGTTTTATACTTAAAACATTTAGGCTTTTTTAAACTTAAGAGCTTTCCAAAAATTTCAGAATTGTACAGGCTGTCATACGTACACTGCTCAAAGTTTTTTACAAGCCTTACTGAAGAACAGGAACGTTGCCTTT
This sequence comes from Burhinus oedicnemus, assembly GCA_008921705.1. Taxonomy (NCBI): domain Eukaryota; kingdom Metazoa; phylum Chordata; class Aves; order Charadriiformes; family Burhinidae; genus Burhinus; species Burhinus oedicnemus. Next base: position 2,746,160 of record VFFE01009028.1, read on the forward strand.
AGATTGCATCCCTTGTTACCACCACCAGTTGAATTGTCTTTCTCCTGCATAGAGAAGGTATAGCTGCGCCATCAGAATGCAATGTGGTTTGTGTCGGATGTTTACAGGACACTGTGTTCCTTTAGATTAGCTTATTTAAACTGTATTATTTAGCCAAATCCTGCTGGATTCAGTATTGTAAATTTAAGAGACTAGAACTACTGTACAATTTACTTTTGTTTCTCGGACCTTTCATGATTGGGACAAGAAGTCTGGATCTGGTAGTACCTGCCCCTCATTTCTGATACACGAAAATATTTTATTTATCGCTGTAATTTCTCACTGAATTAATATTTTAATCTATTTAATAGAAAAGCAGTGTTCAATTTAGTTTTTCAAACTAGCTGTAGCATTTTATTGGGATTACCTGTTATTTATACATAGAATTATGGGTACTTCAGACTGCTGTGTTTTACTTTCTTAATTATCCAGGACAGCCATCCATCGTTGATCTCTGTATTTATTTTTGTTTTAATCCTAGGTTCATATTTCATAGGAATTTTTTTTTGTACCCTTTATACAGGATTTTCAGTGATTGTAAAGTGCCCTCTGCAATCAGCTAGTCCCAGTTCAACAATACAAATAACTGTAATTGTAATATCAAAGTTTTAACCTGATGTATTTGAATGGAAGAGTCCCATTTGCTCCTTAGGCTCATATAAAGTTGCTCATCACTTGAAGTGCAGTTTTTATCTGTATTAATTTCTTTTGGGAATGAAAGATAGGAACCAGTGTGTGAGGCAGGAGGAGGAAAAGGTGGTGATGTGTCTTGTGTTTCTCTGTTGCTTTCAGTTGGTTCAATAAAATCAACAAACCGTGTTTAGTAGGGTATATTTCCAAAGCCTTGTGTTGGAAATTGTCCCATACAGTCTATTGTTTGCTGAAAGTATGTACATGTATCTTCTGTGCAGTGTTGTCTTTTTCAAGCCTTTTAAATGAAATTAAGGGTCTAATGCTCCTCTCTCTGATGGCATTGACTTTGCTGGGAGCTGGTCTGTCCATGCAACCTGATGCTTTTTCTGCTTTTTCTGCCTTGCACTTTGAAAATTTTATAAGTCCCAGTGCAGCAAATCATTTAAGTGCATGTTTATCTTTAAATCTATTAAATCTAACCCAATCCTGCAGAGCTCTTAAGATGATGCTAGGTGCTTTTCTGGATCTGGGCCTTACAGTTGTGCAGGGAATAAACCTTAGTAAATGAGAATGGCAGCAATTCACACTTCTTGGACACAAAGTGCAAATGATAATACAGAATACAGTGGAGGCAGGTCCTTTTATTTTCCATCTATCAGTGCTTAAGAATCCACCAGCCATCTCTAGCAAGAGGAAAAAGCAGCATTTGTAAACAATTTATAGAAGACTAGAGTGACTACCTGAATTTTGATTCACGATTTATTTTTTTTAAAGGTTTAATGTATTGTTTACATTTAAGGAGTCCTATTTGAATAATTCTATTACATTTTATGTACATTTTTAAAAGATGAAAGCAAAAGCTTAAGCTCATTCTTCTCCTGGCTTTACTGACATACCAAAATACTGTTTTGTTGGTTGTCTTTTTGAGAATTTTTAGCTGGTAGAATTCAATATATTGATGTTTTGCTTTAAGTTATCTACGGATTTTTAAGGTATCTGCAGATATTTTAAAAGTTCTGTAGATCTTTGATATCTGTGCTCAGGTAATTTTACACAAAGGAAAACAAATCTAAGGTAAATTTTAGATATGAGCCTTAAACTTGGGTGGGACTAATGCTAAATGATAGTCATGGAGCATTCTTGCAGACTTAATGTTTTATGCTTTTTAGGCAGAAGTGATTACCGTGTAAGTTGTCCGTTCATTATTCACTTATTCTCTCCAGTTAATACCTTAAGTCTATTGTTTCACTCATTCATTTTTTTTTTTACAAAGCATATCAGCAGATTCTTCAAGGAGCCTGTTTGTGGACAGAGAATTTGCAATGTATCTTCCCACTATTGCAAACTGGCAGATCATATACATGCACTGTTTACTCAGTGGCCCTGGAAAGCCTGATGAATTTGCAGAACTCACAATCCTATGAATCCACACACAAGTGCTCAATGTTGTATATTCAATGTGTTGTACTGTTTATGTAACATAATCAGTGTTTTAGGTCCATTCTTTTCTGTTCTAGTCAGTCCTTTCAGTGTTAACAGCATCCTGTAAAACTTAAACACATGTTGAATTGTCCCAGCCCCACCTTAACCTTATGAAGCCATATTGTATTTTTTTGGTGACATGTACATCTGTTTTATGCATTTGTACATGTGATGTAAATTTGAAGTATTTTTAACAATGTGTGCCTTTACTCTAAAGTGATTTAAAGTAAACAGCAGTATGTTCTATGATATAAAAAATAAAATATTTTAACCACCACTTCTGTTGAAGGCATTTATTTTCCTTATTAATGAGTATTTTTATGGAGAACAAACACTGGTTAGCTAGATCTAGTACATGATAATTTCACCATCTAACACATTTTTCTGAACAAGAATGTCAATTGGAGTAAATACCTCCCACTGAGGGGCATCTGAGTGTAATGATGAAGCAGGGAAACTAGTTTCTCTACCCAGCGTATGTAATCGGTTAAGAGCAGAAAGGATGAGTTTCCCTGCTCTGCTCAACATGCAGGGAAACTGACTTCTCAACGTGAGTACCTAAATTCAGAGTCCAGAGTTAGGCATGGTGAGTGGACTTTTTGTTGTTGTTGTTTTTCTTTTAATGTCTCTCCAGTGCTCAGTCGTGCAAGGAGCTGATGGCCTTAGTCCCAGTCCAGCAAAGCGCTCAAACACTGGCCTAACATCAGGCACAGTCACTTGTGCTTACAGTGCTGTCCTCTGCATGGACATTAAAGACCCTTTAAGTCAAAAAGGTGTTCAATTAGTGGCAAAAAGAGTTCAGTCTCTCAAACTGAGCCAGGTAAATCAATATGACCGTTACTTTTAAAAAAAAAAAAAAAAAAAAAGGCAAGCTATTAATAAAAAGACCTTGTATTCATACCAAAAGTAAGTACATATGATAAGCTATATTCCATACAGATAAGGTACTAGATGAATAGTCTGCTGATTGTACACTTTGTCAATCAGTAGTCCATACTTCTTGATTGTACGTTTGTGAAGCAAAGTGCAGTCCTGTTTTCCTTGGTCAGGCAAAGTTCCCTTCGGTTGCACTTGGGGCTGTGTATGCAAAGAAGTGCTGGGTAAGCCATTTAGGTTGAAGAAAAAAATTTTAAATACTGTAATCAAATACTGTCCATGGGACTGGCAGCTCTCAAGCCTTGCTCAGTCAGGCAGCCTCAGTTTGCACACACGGCAGCTGCTGGCTTTTGGAGCATGTTGCTCACCAGCATTGCATGTGTACTGCTGGCCTAGGTCATGTTTATGATGTGTCTTTCCTATATAGAATACTGAACCAAATTAAAAAAAATTATTTTTGAGGTGGATTAATATTGCCCAGATTTCCAGTGGAAGCTGTTTTTCTGTGTGTGTATTGTAAAACAGCTAAAAGGCAGTGAGAAACAAGACCAAATTATCTCAAAGTGCCAGGCAGTAGTGGGAACTACACGTGGAAAAAAACCAACACACTGTCACTTGTGTAACTCTAAGATGCTCATGTACCTACTTTCCTGTTTCTTTCTAAAACTGAAATAAAATTTAATTTTAGACTTCAGTGTTTTCAGAGTGATTTTATTGCAAGATTTGGGGGGTTTTAAGTATTTGCAGGAGAAGGCTCACTTTTCTGGCTGTGATGGATGGACAGACTTCAGTGTGGTGCTGAGCCCTTTCAGTTGGCTGTGAAAATGTGCGTGGAAGACATCCCATCACCACAGGACACAAACAGCTCCAAAGATACAAAGCTGAAATTGGTCTACTGACTGTTCAGGTGAAAAAGTACAACTGCTGTGCACATCCCTGCAGCAGCAGGTCTTTTGTGTCCATTTGTATGTGAAGAGGGACATGGAATAGCTGAAGCAGCTGTCCTGTTCAGCAGGTCCTAGTTGGAGAGGCTGGTGGGGGGTTGTCTAACTATCCCTTCCCTTGTTGCTTGCCGTCTGCCTGCTGCAATCTTACCAACGGGGAGCAAACAAAGCTTTCTATACTCTGGGGAGGTGACAGCACTGAAGATGGGACTAGCCTTGTCCTCACTCCCAGTAGGCAAAAGGGTGACAACTGGGAATGCGTACTCTTTTCCATCGCAAGACTTTGCCCTTGGGTCCTCCCACCTGGCTCTGGTTCCTTCTCAGGTAGCTCCGTGCTGGGGGTGGCCATGGTGCAAGCTGAGGAAACGCTCACTTTTGCTTGTTTGATGTTTTGTCTGTTGGTTCATTTAGTGCTGTACAGGGAAACCAGTGTCAGTTTGAGGGGGGAAATGATGCATGCTACCCCTTTGACACTTCCCTCGCCCAAGATACTTGGTGTTGATGCATCAAGACTGATGCATGAGGGAAAACGGAAAGGATCAGACTTTAAAAAAAAAAAAAAAAACTTCTTTCAGTGGTAAAATGTCCCTGCTTTTGGCTACAGAGATGATTCACAAACTGGGCAGAGTAATTCAGAGTGATGTTTTGATTAGAGCGTGGTGGTTATTAATGCACTGTGTCTCTGCGGTGACTGAACTGCACACCTGCCATCCTCAGGGCCAGTGGGGGAGTGTTCGTACAGTCCCTGCAGTTGTGTGCAGCCAAGGCTGGCAGGACCGCTTGGTGCTTTACCTTCGAGCAAGTGCGGCAGGTTTCCAGGTGTGCACCACCTGTCAGTGAGCATCTTCTCTTCACCTCCCTCCCTGCTTCTATCTCCACGCTGTCTCTCGCCTTGTGATTACAGCCCGAGTTCTTTGGAGCCAAGACCCGGTGTTGCCGTTTTATTTTGCATTCTGATTTAGCTAGAAAATACAAGTAACAGTAATAATATAGTGCCATCTACCGACTGCAGATGTTCTACATGGTGTGTCTGCGTTTAAGTGGAGGCACCTAGTGGACCCTGAGGCTATTCTTCAGAGAAGGTAAGTAAGTGTGCATACCTTGGAGAGGTTTGGTTTTGACTCACCAACGTGGTACCTGCTATTAACTGAAACAACACAAACCAGGAGTGAATAATTACTGACTTGTAGTATACACCCATTTCTCTTTCTTCTTGTGATTATATTGATGCTTGAGGCAGATTCTTGATGCATCAGCAATAATGTATTAACCACCACTTAAAAAAATTAAGTATCTGCTAAAAAGCATGATTAGGTTGCTTCTAAGGTACTTTATGGAAAATACAGAATTACACTGCTAGAGAATGTCCTTATTACACCTTAATTTTACTCTTTTGTAAGAATCATGGTTTTAAAACAATTGAAATTAGCATGGATTTCTTCAGCTGTTGTGTTTCAAGGATAGACTTAGTTTGCTCAGCAGACCTTTACTCTCAGTCTTCTAAAAGTTTAACATATTTTTGTCTGTTGTCTTGAGGGACTGCTGCTCTTCTAAAGCAGCTAGAGACTCTGTAGGCTTCTCACCCAAACCCACATCTACCGTGACCCCCCCCAGCAGGCTCTTGGTGCCACTCTTTAACATGGGGCAGAATGGGAGGACTTGGGGAACCCACAGCAGCCTTGATGGTTCATCACAGTTATCAGCAATTTCTGCCTGGCCACTACATACACAGATTTCTACCTTTCTGACTGTGCACAGGCAGGCCAATAACAGCATTCCTGGCATGTGGTGGTCAGACCTTGTCTTGCACGTACTTTCTGGGACGCCCAGGACTGTTAGAAGGTGGCTCATGGCAGGCAGCACTCCCATGGCATGGACCACAGCTCTGTGACTGTGCCGAGGTGTGGCTCCCCTCTTCAGACCAGTTACCCAAGACGTAACTGAGGCACACCATTTATTGACTGGTGAACACACTCTGAGGAAATTAGCAAAACAGAAAAATAATCAATAACCTAAGCACCATACCAATTATTGAGTTACATATTTATGCAAACTGTAAGGCACAGTTATGAAGTTACAAGCTCTCAATCTTGGATCCAATGAGTCTCATGCACAGCCAACCCTCAATGACAGTTTTGTAAGTCCCAAGGTGCAGGTTCGTCCCCCCATGCCATGATGGACAGCCAGAGACCTGATGGAGTGAGTCCAGCAGGTTATCCCAGGCAATGCCCTCCAGCTGCCCAGGGCTTGAGGCTGCAGGTCAGTGTTGCTACTGGCCATAGGCACCCACACTCCCACCATCAGCAGGAGCCCTATGGTCTTCTTTGCTGGACTTCGTACTTCATCCTTCGGTATCAGGGCCCACATTTTTGCTACCTCTTCTCCTCCACCCAAATCCCTCCCAAATAAACAACCTGCCCCTGATTTCTTCCTCCCCGTTGGTCCTGGTTTTGCTACAGCCATACCTAACTGCGGATTTTCTGATGCCATTATCCCAGCAGTCACAGCCTTACATGGTGTTACTGGCAGGGATACCCACTGTGGGCAGCCTGGCTCCCCACGACTCCCCCGTGGTTGTCCTGTTGGGTTTAGTTTACCTCCTGCAATTACTAGACACAACTATTCCACATTAGCCTTGATCCCCATGCAAGCTGACCAAGTGCTAGCAGGACCTTATCTGGCAGTTTACATCCTGGAGACCAGCAGCAGAGGCACTTGTTTGTCACCCTTCTTCCAGCATTGCTGGGCCCTCGGCTCTGTGGGGCTGCATCCTCCAGCAGGACCTCTTGCTCACAAGCCACCCCCTGGTCTGCCTGACCTCCTCTGAGGACATTCAGACCACTCTGGGTGCTCATAAGCTCAATCCCTTCCAGCTGGAAGCCACCACAGCTGTCAGGCTAGCAATGCACACAAGATATTCAACTGGGCATGTGACCCCACTCTTTCCTTTTGAAACAAGCAAAGCATATATAGAAGAATAAAGAACAACATGAGTTCTATAATAACTAATAACAAGTACAGGATTAAGGCCATTAAGTGCTGCATAGCAGTAGCTTTTGGAATCCAACCCATGGATATGCCATACCAACAATGTACAGTTCACAATTTCAGTCTCCAGTTCTGACAGTCCCTTACTTGCCAAAGTGGTCCTCAGGCTTGCAACATGCTGTCTGCTCTGAAGTTTCTCGGCTCCCTTCTGTGTGCCGTCATCCCACACCCCATCCCAGCAAGGCCTCTCAGCTCCCAGACAGACATCATTAGTCCTCGGTCTGGAACAAAACCCTGCTTTTGAGGACAGGCAAATGAATGTGTACTGCCGATGGATGTAATGCCGCATCTTCATTCTTCTCCTGGAACCACAGAGGCCATTACAGGTGAGGTGACATACACAGCCTGCACTGTTATGAAACACCACCGGCGTTCCCACGCTGACTTGCTCCACTGACGTGTGACAATATCCTCCTGTAGTCCACAATGGATTGTACAGAACTAGTACATATGTTTCATTTAGTTGTCCATTTGCAACAGTGGTTCATGAAACTTCCCTTGTAATGTGCGATCTCTTTGTCATACTACCCATAAGAACAGAGCTAATCCAACTGAAAAAGCTGTTTTAATAGCTAACAATTGAGCTTGAGTACAATAGGTAGAGATACTACTGAATTTAATCCCTTATAGTTTGTTGTTTTGTTTTCTTAACTTGGCAGTTGCTTTTACCATGTGCCACATTTTGTTATCCCAAATAGTTACCATTGCTGTTGCATTAAACAACAGTCTGAAGTTTGTTACCCATTTACCATGTATATGATTCAAAATTGCTGCCATTTTCATAGACTGAATCACAGAATGGTTGAGGTTGGAAGGGACCTCTTGAGATCATCTGGTCCAATCCCCTGCTCAAGCAGGGTCACCTACAGCCGGTTGCCTAGGACTGTCTCTGGACAGCTTTTGAGTATCTCCAAGGACGGAGACTTTGCAATCGTGACAGGCACAACCCATGTACATAAAAGTCACGCTCTGGATGTATTCTAGAATAGTTCGTGCCTCACATATCAATTCCCCATCTCTTTCCCGCATCTTACAGCACTAATATGGATACTGTCCTACAGGGTTTGTGGATGGTGCAATTTTAGTTTTGGACATGCTCAGTGGCCAAAACTAAATCTGCACCATCTGAACAATTAAGAGCACATCAGGTGACACAGCTGCATCCCCCCCTATTGTTACACTGGTTGCAAAGGTACCATTTGTATCCCTTGCAACTTCTGTGGATGACCCATATTAGGATCCAAGATGAATATCTAATTTATTAGTTCCATCTTTTTGTCCAGTCCATGCTCTCTTACAGGTGAAATCAGTTAATACAAACCAATACAAACCTTCCTTCAACCTCTTGAAGGGGCCCATATAATCAATTTGCCACTGCTCAAGTGGTGCCTGCTCCCAGGGGTGAAAGGCGTAACACAACATGGATTTACAGTTCACAGAATGGTTCGAGTTGGACAGGACATTTAAAGATCATCTAGTCTAGGCCCCAAAGTTGCAAGGGGTCTCCCCCATCCACGTACTCCACACCTCTGGACTTCAACAGAAATTGTGAAAATAGGGATTTAAAATCCCAATTTATTCAGCCTTCATTGCACTCCCTGAGCTGCCTCATGACCCTTCTGTGCTTCAGTACCGTATGGGTACTGGGACAGGAAGAGGGGGGGGTCTCTGGCTGGAACCACCTCATACTCTTCATTTACTACCCCTGTTTCTGTTTTACCTTTAGACCGACACTTCACTGACTTGGGGACTCCTGCGATCGCTTCACTTTCTGAGGCAGCAGCACAATACAGTTTTCCCTCGGACAGACCGACCTTGAACTGAGACAGGAAATTCATTCCTAAAACATTCCCCCCCCCGCCCTGAATTATCCTCATCCATCCAGTTTATCTTCCCCTATCCACAACTGGCCTTCTACCTCTTTTCCCCCCATTTTCCCCCTTCTCACTCCCAATATCTGGACGAATTTAGCCAGGAGCGAAGGACCCTGATAATCTAATAATGTCATCTCTGATCCCGTAGCAATTAAGAAAGTAACTTCCCACCCCCTCTTCAACAGACATCGTACCTCCATGCAGCCCCTTCTCCCTGCATACCAGGTCAGTGTGGCGGAGGTTAATCCCACTGACACCAGGGGCTGGGACTCCTAATCTTTAAGGTCCCCTAAGGGTGGGTATACCTTTCTCTTTGGGATAGGGGGAGGAGCAGATTGGTTCATCTGCTTCAGTTTTTCCCAAATCTCCTCTTGCTTCATCCCCTTTTCCTGAAGGATTTTCTTCATTTTGGCAAGTAAAACTCCTGTGGGCTGACTATCTAGCTCTCCTTCGTTCACCCCCTGGTTTATTAAATATCTCCAAATCGTCCCTCTAGGAATGTATTTCCTACCCTTTGCCCCCGTCCCGAGCTTCTTCACCATCCCTTTCCCCTCAGCTCCCATCAGGGTCCCCATGTTCTCTAAGGTAGCCATGCATTCACCGAGGGGGCGGCCGATTAAAGTAGACCCCAGGCTGATGAAAAACCCCTTGTGCAGCTCAGGAGCACGGCAGGCCAGCACCCCCACGTCCCCCTGCTCCACGTTCACCCCAAAGACATCAAAGTCAGGGGTCACCGGTTTCTCCCTTTGCTTTAACGCCCGAAGCAAGACATTCCCACACACATAGGCCGATGCCTCCTGGACATCTCTCCAGGGTGCCCCCTCCATGTTGTCTTTGAGAGGCTCGTACTCTCCCAAATTTCTGATCACTAGCCGTAATATTTCGCCCCCCAACGTCTCATCATCGGTGGGCAGGGCTCTGACAATTGCCCCTACCTTGGGCCACGGCAGCCCGATGGCCGTCACCACCCGCTTCGCCGCCTCGTGTGTGAAGGGAGTGCACTGCTCCAAGGTCCAAATCCGGTTTACCCACACGGGCCATCCCTCCTTCTGTTTCCTCCAAACCTTCTCTTTCCTGGATGCGTCCCCCGCTCCCTGGCCTCTCTCTCCCTCCGTCGGCTTTACTTTCCTGGCGCCCGTAGCACCCACCCCTGGCACCGACGACTCCTCCTGCGCCTCCAAACTCCAGCCGTCCCCGTCCCACACCTCCGGGTCCCAGTCTGCCTTACTGAGAGCCGCCACCTTCCTCTGATCCAGGCCTTTCCCCAGCGACAGCAGGGTGCCCAAGCACTGCACTTTCCTCCTCAGCCGGGCGTTCTCGGCCGCCTCGGCCCGCAGCTCTTCCCTCAGCTGGCGCAGCTGCTCGGCCTGCTCGCTCAGCAGCGAGCTATCGCAGCGCAGCGCCAGGATCTCATTGCGAGCCACCTGCAGATTGTTTTGCAGGTTCTGGATGCACCGCTCCTTCTCCTCCACCGCCGCCTGCAAGACCCGGGCCAGGTCGAACAGCAGCCACTGCAGAGCCGAGCACTTCTTCTCCCCCTTGGGATGGTAGACCGACACGTAATTCAGCCAGTGCCTTTCCGCAGCCTTCAGGGAGGGGTCCTGCCCGAGCACCTTACAGTCCCACGGGTCCCCCCCGTGCTCCAGCATGGCCTGCACCAGCAGACCCCTCTCCTCCTGGCTCAGGGAGCTTTCCGGCTCCTCTTTCTCCTTCGACTTCCCTCCCCTCGTTAGCCAGGACATTTTAACGCCAGCAGGCCCAGCCAAGCGCCTCGGGCGAGCCCACACCTGCCGCCCCACCGGGGGCTCTCCCTCTGCGGATCCGGTGCCCGAGGCGCAGCTGAGGTAAACGGACAGGACACCGGACCACCGGCAAACCGGCAGCACGCACGGCCCCCTGCCCGCGACCTGGTGGCGGCTCCAGCCGGCTGCCCCTCGCGCTGCCTCCGGCTTCCAGACGGGCTAGGGCCACCACGCCGCGGGGACGGCTTTTATAGTGCCAACCCCGCCCCGCTCCCGGTGCCGGTGCCGGGCCGGACTGTGCACCACCCTCCCGCCGCCCCGCTCCCGCCCGGACCCGGCTTCGCTACGTCCCCGCCCCTCGCCGGGCGGTGGGCGGGGCTCGCCGTCGCCCCGCCCCGCAGGCAGGCGGATGGCCGCGGCGCTGCGCGGTGGCCGCCGCTTGTCCCTGCTGCTGCTGCCGCCGGCTGCGGCGGCGGCAGGGCCGGGCCGCCCCGGTTCCCTGGGTGCCGTCATGCAGCAGCTCGCCGCTCTGCCGGCGCGGCCGGGCGGCCCCGAGGGCGGCGCGCAGGCGGGCGGCGGGGGCTGGCTGGGCGCGCTGCGCTTCGACAACCTGGCGCTGCGCTCGCTGCCGGTGGACGCCTCAGAGGACGGCGGGCCGCGGGCCGTGCCCGGCGCCTGCTTCTCCCGGGTGCGGCCCAGCCCGCTGCAGAACCCGCGGCTGGTCGCCATGTCGCTGCCGGCGCTGGCGCTGCTGGGGCTGGAGGCGCCCGCGGCCGACCGGGAGGCGGCGGAGGCCGAGGCGGCGCTGTACTTCAGCGGGAACCGGCTGCTGGCGGGCTCGGAGCCGGCGGCGCACTGCTACTGCGGCCACCAGTTCGGCAGCTTCGCCGGCCAGCTGGGCGACGGCGCCGCCATGTACCTGGGCGAGGTGCTGGGCCCGCGGGGCGAGCGCTGGGAGATCCAGCTCAAGGGCGCCGGCCTCACCCCCTTCTCCCGGTAAGGCCCCGCGGGGCGGCCCGGCCCGGCCCGGCCCGGCGCGGGGGGCGGCAGGGAGGGACGGTGACGGAGTCACCCGGCGGAGCCCCCCTGTGTGGCGAGCTCGCCGCGCGGGGGAGAGCGGGGACGGGCTTCCCTGCCCGCTAATTGCATTAGCGAGGTGCTTTGCCAGCGGGGTTTGTGCGCAGGGTCCTTCCCCAAGGCGGAGGTCGACTCTTAAACCCCCAGGTTGTCGGTTTGGGTTTTTTTTCCTATCCTCGCTGCGGGCCGGCAAGTGCAATGCTTAAATGCCAAGCCAGAAGGTGGCAAAATTTTCTTCTGGAAGATAAGGCTGTAATTGCATCTCCTTCAGGTGGTGCATTACTTCTGTCCCTGGTTATCCTCCTCTGAGGTTTCTTTGCCGCCTTAGGAGGACGCAGACCATGATGAAAGCGGGGACAGCAGTGTGCAGTAGGCACCTAACCGTTTGCTGCCATACTGCCCTGTGGCTCACGCAAATGGTATTTAAAATGTGGGTGTTCGGTTGGTTTGTGCTGCCGGTCCTTCTGCCTGCTGCCAGCGGTGCCTTTCCTCCATCCTTCCTGGCTGTGGGAGGGAATGGCGGAAGAGCCCCAAAAAAGGCACACTGATCGCATCCCTGCACGGGATGGATATCTTCATTGGTCAGTTTAGCCTGCACTGCTTTAAATCTTTCAGGTCATTTTTCCCACTTGCATTTCCTATATTTTCTGTTCCAGCAGTGCACAAGCTCGATAACACCACAATTTCATATACATGGTGCTCTGAAGGCCACCTTCAGGTCTGTGAAGGTTAAGGAAATCACAGTGAAGGTCCCAGATACAGTGGTAGCGTTGTGGGTCTGCCCTGGGCAGCTCTCCTGCTTGCCTGTGGCTTCGGAAGTGCTGGCAGCGTGGGCTGAGAACTACCCGCGCCTGTGCCGTTTACTTGGTAGCTATTAAATAAGCTGGTTTGCTATTTGCTTCTGTTCAGGATTTTTTTTAATGCAACTGCCATGCGTACTCATATTTAGCACCATGTTTCTCAATTACTTATCCAGAAAGATCCAAAAATAATATTTTTTTTTCAAGAGGTGTAACAGATTTTAGTAAGAGGAAACTAGTGACTTAGAATAAAATAGCTATACTTGTCCAAATTTTTTTTTTTTCAGAGACTATTGCATCAATAAAAACAAGAGGGTTAATGATTAGAAGGGATACATGTAACTGGAAGGTTTATTTTCTTCTGTTATGTGTGGTCTTCATTGCCAGTGCGTTGTGTCCGTCTAATTGAGCTTTAACAGAAGTTTGAAGGTCCGGCTTTTGTTCTCGGATCTGCCACTATGTTTTGTAACTGTGGGCAGAGCACATCACTTCTAGGCTTTTGTTTCTCAGCTGCTAAGGGGGAGACAGGAGTTCCTGCCTTTATAGCCTGAAAACTGTCCATGTCTTCTTGTTGCAGACAAGCTGATGGTCGGAAAGTCCTGCGGTCGAGCGTACGGGAGTTTCTGTGCAGCGAGGCTATGTTTCACCTAGGAATTCCAACAACGAGGGCTGGAACGTGTGTGACATCTGACTCGAAAGTCATCCGTGACATATTTTATGATGGGAATCCAAAAAGTGAAAGGTGTACAGTTGTTCTGAGGATAGCTTCTACATTTATAAGGTAGAAGCCTATTTTGTTGGGTTTTTGTATTCTTTTAAAGCCAAGCACAGCAGTCTTTTAAAATACCATTTTACATTTATTTCCATAACAGCACCATTTGTGTATTTCTTGTTCTGGAGGCTTGGAACTCTTTTGACGGGCTGTAGGAAGCTGCTGTTCTTGTCCAGTGGTTGGGATGAGCTGGTATCTTTGTACACAGACAGATAAACGCTAAGGATGCGAGCCTGGTAGAAAGAAGAACTAAGTTCTGCAGATATCAGAAGATATTTTTCATGTTTATGCCTGCACAGAATACATGCTTTTCTAGATGTTGGTGGTAGTGGTGGATTGTAGCTCTGCCCTTAATTCCAACGCTGTTCTAATGTAGTACTGTCAAAGTTTGGGTGTACTTTCCCTGCCTGAGAAGTGTACGAGGTTCCTGCTCCGACACAAAACGTGGAGTTTCAGGAAATTGCTTTGCATCTTGTAAGGTAACAGAATATTAGAGGAAAGTGAAGCATAAGGAATATGTGCATGTATATGTGTGTGTGTATAGATACATGGAGAAATCGATCTTACCCACTTGCTGTACAGTCTAATATTTTAAATAAGTCCTATTCCTGTATATTTTTTCTGTAGAAATGGTTGTAGGAAGCTTTAACAAGCTGATCTTGGCTGGGGTCTTGATCTGTCAGTTTATTTACACATGGATGTATGCGCTTCCTTGTGTTGAGTCACTGAGCCTCGCTAGGTTCGGTGCAGGAATCTTGCAGGCCTTTTCTCTCAGTCAGTTGAAGGGCTAGTGTTAAGTGATGATGTGGTGTTATTGCAACAACAGTAAATGTTTTTACTACATGTAATAACAAATGAAGTTAATAGTATCGGGTAATGCTAAAACATGTCTTTATTATTTTAAAACAGATTTGGTTCTTTCGAAATTTTTAAGCCAACTGATGAATACACAGGACGCAAGGGTCCCAGTGTTAACCGAAATGATATTCGAATACAGATGCTTGATTATGTGATCAGCACTTTCTATCCAGAAATCCAGGAGGCTTATTCAGACAACAGTATTCAGAGGAATGCTGCTTTCTTCAAAGAGGTAAGAAAGATGAGATTCTGTTCATAAATCCATAGCGGTCATCCTTAGGAACTTTACCTGCAAGCACAGATGACTGGACTCGGTAAATACCTTGTATCATCCGATTGCTTTAACTATTATTTTCTTTGGAGAAAACACTCTTCATAGAACCGCTTATCGATGAAAGCAGTGTTGGTATTGATCAAACCAGTGAAAGTGGTTTAACCTTTTTAATAGTAAATCATGATTTCTCTGCTCTGGGAGAGCTTCCCAAGACTTGTCTCCATTTGCTGAGAGTGTCTTAGACTGAGGGGGGGAATTCTGGCCCAGACTGTCAGATGATGAGTTGATGGTACTGAGACATCACTTGCAAGGCATCGTCTTGTAAAATACTGAGAACGTTGAGTCACGTACTGTCTCTCATTTTCCAAATTACAAACAGGAATGTTGACTGCAAATCACTTCAACGTCAGGCTTTAGAATTGAAATGTTTAAAGGTAGTCAAGCACTGTGAGGGCTTGCCTGAGGAAGTTGCAAAGCCTCCAGCTTTGGGAATGGCAAGATCACGTGAGATAAGTATGTGGTGTAGTATCAGGTCATTCTGCAGTGGCCCAGAGGAGAGGCTGGGTGATTTCTCGGAGACCCATTTTGAACCCATTTTCAATTACTGTGTAAATTTAGACCTTAACAATTACTGGACATCCATAATAAAAATTTGAACTATAACATAAGTAAATGTAGAATTGCTGTATTTCTCTTTGAAGTAAAACATAGCTAAATTAATTGGTATCTACACTTTATCTCCTGATTATACCTTTTGCCTCGCTGTTGATACTGTATTGCTCGTCTTGCCATTGAGTGTCTATTACTATGTTCCTTTGTCTCGGTGAGCAAAGAAAGAATTTGGGGTCAGGGAATAAGATGCTTCTCTTCCATGTTTTAGTGATTAGTATATAGTAATGCTATCTTTGCAGAAGGGATCCAGTTTGAAATTCCTGGAGAACTGTAATAAAGGTTCTGGTTTGGATCGCGTGAAGTTCAAATAATGTTACAACCCAAGTGAGAATGTTATAACTAGCCAGTAAACGGAATAATTAAAAAAATACCACAGTCCAATACATTTAATTAAACTACATAAAAGCAGTTGTGGTAACTTGAAATCTGAAATGATCTGGTAGGGACTGAGGGAATGGCTGCAACATGATGCATGTTCATCACAGACCAGGGGAGGGGTCAAAAGGCAGGCTTAAAATCTGACATTCTCTAAATTTTGCGGGCTTTGAATTTGTGTTGTGGGGGGTTTTGTGATTTTTTTTTTTTTTTTTTTTTTTTTTTTTGCTTTAACACAACTTGTGCATATTTGCGTGAGTTCTTCAAAAGCAAGGTGTGGTGTGGTCCACCACTGGCCACCGAGGAGTTTAACTTCACCGGACAGGCCTTTTGCGTTTGAATGAATGGAGCTGATGACGAGGACTGTGTCTTGGCAGCCACTCTGTGCCTGCCCAGCTCTGTAGTTGATGGCATGTTTACTTTCTGATGGCAGAAAAGTTGTGGGACTTGGGGGTCTTTGCAGACACGTGTGTGTGCCCAGTCCTGCCTCTTTCTGCTGTTGGCTGCTTTTCCTGGCCCAGTTACTACTAGTTTCCTCCCCCCATCCTGGCATCCTTTCCTTACTGCCCCTATCTCTGTTGTTTTGTTTGTTGAGGTTCTCCAGTCTATGCCTGTCTGTGCTCCGTGCCTGTGCTAGCGTTGCCTCTTCGTGTTTTCTCTCCTTCCTAGAGGAGATTTTCCCATACCTGTCTCCATCTGAAAAGCACCCCAGTCCCTTACCTAATGTTCCCAACATGTCCATCTTTTGTAGTAGTGGGGAGGTGCTGTTATCTCAACTCTAATGTGTTTTATCTTTCTTTTTGCGCTGTGGAAGAAATGGAGGAAAAAAAGTACAAGTGATTGCATTTGACAGCACTGTCTAGAAGGCAAACACCGTTATCTGTCCTTCTCAAATAATTTGTAGATGATGTTTAAATTTAAATGAGCATGTCCTTGAGATAGTGCTCTTATTTGTATTTACACCATACTTGTTTTCAGTAGTATGACTAGCGGTAGGAAAATGTGATCAAAAAGAATAAAGGTCAAACTGAGTGCAAAGCTGTCTCTTTCTAATCAATATAGCCATCTTTGAGTGGTGCCCAAGCTTTAATTGCTTTCAGGTGTTCTCATTAGCGAGATTTATTTTTCACCAGAACACTGGCAGTGTGTGATGCGTTCATACAAAGACATCCAGCAGTCATGAATTGCCTTATCACTGGCATGCTTTCATCCTAACCCTGCTGTCCTGGATTTTTTTTTTTTATTTTTAAGTTTTACCATCTTCCTGGCACAGAGCCATCATGCAGGGTGTGTCTCCCTTACTGGTTTATGGTATGCCAGTAATCGGTTTTGGACACACGTAGCTACTTGGAGTGCCTTCTCCTCTGTTAACTAGCTCGTTTTTAAACCTTAATAAAATGCACTTACATTGCAGCTGGAAAGAACAGTTGCTTTAATTTCTGTACGTTGATAGCTGTTTGGGAAGATGGGTGATTTTAGCTATGAAGATAGTTTGATTTAAAAGTTTTAGCTAGTGACTACATAAAATTTTTTGTTTACAGCAATGCAGTCAAACATTTAGAAATACCCAGGTTTAGTTAAAAGCCAGGTTAGCTTCCTGAATTTTAGATTTCATAGGGCATATCTAGTTGTAGTCAACAGGTGGGCTAGTTTAAATAACTAGAACTATTTTAAAATATTATGCTATTTATTTGAAGAATGAGGCACATACAGTGATTACAGTCACGGATTCCACAACAATAACTCTCAGTTAAGCAACTGAAAAACTCTGGTGAAGCGTGCATTCAGTGAAGAATTGCATTTAAATAAAACTGACATTCTTGGAATATTTTTACTTAACCTTGTAGCTTTTTTTCCCTCTCAGCAAATTGAGAGAAGTGCTTATCAGTGCTAAAACTTCTTAGCAGGGTATAATTTTTTGTGTAAACCACTTACCTTCCTGTAAATCACTCCTACGTACCAGGTAAACCAAGAGACTAACTTTACATTGGGCTTTGTTGCATATAGTTAATTTTATTTCTTAGACTTCATTTATGTTTTCTCCTGCTTGTAGTTAAAGGGTCTTTAAAATTAGTAGTAAGCAAAAGAATATATTTGTGTAATGTCCAGAATAGTAGGCAAGTCTGATGTCAAACAGTTTACCTTATTTCAGCAATCTGTCTCCAGTACATTTTGAAGCTGTCCAGTTGACTTGCAAGTCAAGCATGGAAGGAAGGAAGAGGAAGCAGACAGATAAGGGAGAGTGAGAAACAGGGCAGGATAGAGGCAAGCTGTCCTTAAGAGATGTGTGTGTACGGCATACTGCCAGAATCTGCTTCTGTCGGAGCTGTAGAAAGATCAGTTCAGACTAGGAAATGCTTGGAAATACATGAATGTATTAGAAATACATTGTGTTGAAAAATGGAAAAAAAATTTCTCTTTTAGATAACAAAACGGACAGCAAGATTGGTTGCTGAGTGGCAGTGTGTTGGCTTTTGCCATGGCGTGCTGAATACAGATAATATGAGCATAGTTGGACTAACCATTGACTACGGCCCTTTTGGATTTATGGACAGGTCAGTGTGGCATAATTATCGGAAATGTGCATATGTATTTGCTATGTAGAACAATCCTGATGCTCACAATTGCTTTAATATCTTAACTCTAAAGCAGACTTATGAAACCTCTATATGGTAAAGTAGATTAACTTAGTTCTAGTTGTCCTGTCATTCTTCTTTTCAACTTCTTTTTAACTGTATTCACCACATCTCTGTTAGACTATTCTTGTAGCCTGTGGGGTTTCCCAGTGTTTGAGACGGCAGGAAAATATCTAGCGAGGTAACTTTGGGAAAAGAATCAAGGAGGAGTGTTCCCTTTTGAATTTTTTAGTTTCCTAGGGTTGGTGTTCAGATAACTAGAAGAATGCTAACTATTTCTTCATTTGTAGATATGACCCTGAGCACATTTGCAATGGTTCTGATAATACAGGGCGCTATGCTTACAACAAGCAGCCAGAGATTTGCAAGTGGAACCTGGGGAAGCTTGCTGAAGCTCTAGTTCCAGAGCTGCCCTTGGAAATAAGTGAACTTATCCTGGAAGAAGAATATGATGGAGAATTTGAGAAACATTATTTGCAGAAAATGAGGAAGAAACTAGGCCTAATCCAACTGGAATTAGAAGAAGATAGTAAGCTGGTGTCTGAACTCCTTGAAACCATGCATCTCACAGGTTGGTGAGGAACACGGTGGGTTATTATTTAATAGCCCAACAGTATTTTACAGTCAAACCAACATGTAGTTTTTCTCTTGACCTTGCAAGAAAGCAGCCTTGGGCAAGTACGTTGTCATCTGAGAAGAACAAAAGACTGAAAAATAACTACCTTCTTGTGAACTGTGGGGCAGTTGTTGCTTTATACAGCTCCCTTCTCGCATTTGCACCCTTGCTGAGGGAGCAGTTTATTTGCCTATTCAAAGATGCGACCTGTACTGCTTCAGGGAGGGGGGGGTTAGGAAGAAAATATGGGACTTGATTCCCTGCTGATTTATTAGCTGCTTTACTCATAGAGTTTACTTTCTCAGGTGGAGACTTCACAAATATTTTCTACTTGCTGAGTTCATTCTCAGTAGACTTGGATCCTTCAAAATTGGAAGATTTCTTAGAAAAGCTTACAAGTCAGTGTGCTTCTGTGGAAGAACTGAAAGTTGCCTTCAAACCGCAGATGGATCCAAGGTAATACTCTACTTAAATGCTTTTGGCCCATGCTTTTAGTTTCATAACCATAATGAACTCTGCATGCTATGTAATATTTGACTAAGTTTGGAAATTTCACTGTTAAGTAGGTGCAGCATGATCTACAGCAGTGCAGATTCTTGTGTGTTTTGTGACTGGTGAATGCTCAGCAGTGACTTGCAGCAGTTGGCTCTTGGGCTAAAGTTGTTCGAGCTTTTCGTTGGTCCTTTTTTTTCCCTTCACTGTCTCTGCTGACTAAGGCAATGAGGGTGCCAGATAGTGAAGTGATACAGAAATATTTTATAGAAGAAATAGATTTACCATGTTCTGCCAGCATACTGTCAGCAAATAATCACTGTGTTCTGGGCTAAGTATAACCTAAATGCACACTTCAGGCTCTGAAAACTGTGGTGCCGTCCATGTCCCATTTGATGGGTTGTGTTCTGCAGCCCAGCTGCTCCGAGCATGGAAAAATACTAAGTTTTGTTCAACTGCTGCTTATAACAGTGATTGCAGCAGTTTTTCACTTTCTGGAGCAGTGGCGAACAGAATGAGTGTGACCCATGAATTTGTCAATTATTTCTTTTTCTGCCATCTTCCCAGATTGGGGGGCGGGGGAATTAAAGTGGGGATGTTCTGGGTAGGATCCTTCCCCTGTTTAATAAGTATTCCATGAAGGTAATGAACCTACTAAATTCTTCAGCTTTTTCTATGTGTTGATATCACAGTTAATTTGTGGAAAGCAGGGAGTTGAGAAGATGGACTGGTGTGAAACTTGTATGAACAAGTTTGGTGTTATGCCAGTGTGGCTGGCTGTAGTCATTTGTCATTTGTCATTTGTCATTTGTCATTTTAGAGCTATTACTGAAGTTTTAGTGATGATACACTGAAATGAAAGGGAACTAAATTAAGGTGGTGGATACTGCTTATTTAATTGCATGCCAGGATTCAGCTACTTTGAAACTGTAAACAGGTATCATGCAATATGAAGATAGCTCGTGTGACAGATAAGACAATTTTTTTTTAACATTACATTCAGGCTTACAGGAACGTGAAAAGTAGCTGTAAATCATCGTTATATGGATGTAAAGCTTTGAAGGGGCATAGTACTGTGTTAAAATGAGTACATAACTGATTTTTATCACAGCACTTGGATATCATAGAGTTGAGCATGTCAGATGTGTAAATCAGATTTGGATAGTACTTTGTATAAACTCAAAAATCAAAGCACCTAGCTTATCTCTGCTTATTAAAAGGAGGAAAGTGTAATCTGATATAATGAGTTGTCTGTTTTGAGGCCAGGCAATAATGTTTCGTTTCCCCTTTGTTTATAAATGCATTCATAGAAGGAAATAAAAATACTTAGTGTGTTTTGGTGTGCTGCAACTTATGCTTTGTGGTTTTTTATTTTATTTTCTGCTGTAGTGCAGTTATTAATCCAGGAAAAATAAAAGTTGGCTACCATGGTATCTAAAATGAGGTGACACTGTTGGACAGCACCCGCTAGCACAGTCAAATGTAAAAAGATACAATCCTAGTCAAACTTGCAGCAAAATAGCCTAGATATTGTTAGGAATTTACTACCACAAAGCAGTTCTCATTCTGTGATTTAGACTAAAAAAAAAAAACCAAACCAAAAAAAACCCACCACCAACAACAAAAAAAACAACCAATGAACAAAAAAAAACACCAGCACAAAAACCAAACAACCAACAACTGTTCTCTCATATGACTTAAATGAGGTATCTTTCCCCATTTTATTTGGGTTTTTCTTAGTAGTGGTAAGATTAGTAGGTGTTAGATCCTTATTCTGCGTGCTGTTACACTATTAAAGTTAGAAAAAGAAATTAAAAAAAAAAACAACAAACCCAACCCTATGGATTCTATATTGTCTTGGTACCTAAGTAAGATCAAATTCCTTATTCGAAATTCCTTTCAAAGTTCCAAGGGTGTTTTAATGGGAATTGCAGATCTAAACCCTGAATTCTGAAATTCTGAAAATCTACTGTCTGCACTTCATATTCCACCAGAATGTGAATTGAATACACTGAAGAAGGGGGAAGGAACAGTAAAACTAGTATAATTTGTTATAAATTTGTTCTATTAATTATAAAGTACTGTTATTTAACCTCTCTTGTGATATCATAGGTTATTGTGAATGTTTTCATATCTACTTTATGGTTGCAAAAAGATGGTTCTTGACAGGCAGCTCAACTTTAATGTGTTTGTTTCTCTTGCTCCCAGACAACTGTCAATGATGCTAATGTTGGCTCAGTCTAATCCTCAGCTGTTTGCATTATTTGGAACAAAAGCTAATATAAATAAAGAATTAGAACGCATTGAACAATTCTCTAAACTGCAGCAGTTAACAGCAGCTGATTTACTCGGCAGAAATAAAAGACATTGGAAAGAATGGCTGGAGAAATACCGGTAAGGCTTCCCAGTATTCAGAGCAGTATATTTGTTGTGCTTTTTTATTTGAGAACAGTGGGTCTGTCTCACGAAAGACACCCTGTCTCAAAGTATATAGATTGGGCGGGATGTATGGGGCATGCAGCTCAGAATATTAACTGCTCCAGGATCAGCGTCTGTATTGCTGTGCAATTTCAAGGGCATCTGTGTATTTTGTTTACTGGATTTTGGGGAGGGGTGAAGGTATAGAAATTACATAGCATCAAATCTGGTATTAAAAGTACTTCAAGAATGGTGATCTTGATTCTAGCAGAGACTAATTTAATTTGTGAGCTTTTAAGTGCTCAGTAATTACAATTGATTGACTTCTAAGCGTTTCATCCTTTTAATTTTTTTTTTCTGAAAGAAAAATCTCTGTATAAAAATAGAAAGCAAGTTAATAAAAGAGTAACTGTAAAAGAAATCATGGCCAGGAAAAAAAGTCCAGACTATTGTAATAGGCATAACTTAAAAGCCTAAAAACTTAGTGTTAGCAGGAGATTCTTTTTATAAAGAAAACCCTTTAGTAGAGCATTAGTTGTTTCTGCTGCATGGATTAGACCAGGACTCCTTTCCTTACCTGGTTGCCTGTGGTCTTGTTCTCCACTGGGGCTGGGAGTTTTAGCAAGTATTCCTGCTAATGGGTAGATCGAACTGCCTCAGCTGTATTGTATCCCTTTACTTTTATCAGACCATCAAAAACTTTAACCAATAAACAAGTGTAGAAATACTTAAGGCAAGTTCTGAACGTGATGATTTTTGCAGAGCAATGCAGAAGAGACCATGCACCAGTGTGTGTGGAGGGGTGGGGGGGTCTTAATCTGACTTTTTGGAGAATGTGCAAGGTGTGCCACTTCCTTAAGCCTCGTCAGGACCTGCTGATGGTCTGTAATGTTGCTTTTAAATGATGTGGTGTTTTGTAATGTTATGCTGGATTTTATAAACTGAGAGGATTGTAGATGATGTAATACTTATTAAGAACTGCAAACTGAGGATCTCAAGGCAAGGAAATGGGTCAACTTTTACATGTCATTCTTGAACCAAACCAGTTGCTTTCATTTGCTGAATTTCAGAGTCCGTTTGCAAAAAGAAATAGAAAGTGTTAGTGATGCTGATGCCTGGAATACTGATCGTGTGAAGGTCATGAATTCAAACAATCCAAAATATATCTTGAGAAATTACATTGCCCAGAATGCCATAGAAGCAGCTGAAAATGGGGATTTCTCAGAGGTATGCTATTACTACTTCTGTCTAGGTTTGCATGGATGGGTAGCGGTGCTGTTGATGACTGATGTTATGCTAGGAGAGATTAATTGTGCCATCTCAGGCAGTTAGGGGATTGGGAATTTACTGTTTGGCAGGTCTGTATTATTATTGAGGGAGCTCCGGTTTTAATGACTGTAGAACAAAGAAAGGAATTGAAAATCTGAATCGGAACTTCACCAACTTTTGTAGGTTGATCCGAGGACAAGACTCTTACCCTTGCTTTTGCTGTCTTCAGAATGGTGTTTGCCATGGGAGGCAGTTGGGGATTAATTTATACTTGTTCCTTGCTGTGCTAAGTGTTATCTTTTAAAACTTATGGCTTCACCTGTGATGTTCTGCATGTGAATTTTTACATGCAGAATATGGGAAAATTAATTTATTTTGAGAAATTACATAAGAACTTCTATTTGAGACTTGCATTTCAGGTTATTTGAGCTTGAGTTCCATACAGATACAAACTCAGCCACTTACAATTTTACAGTTTTCAGCTTATTTGATATGCATATTGTTCGTCTATTTCATATTTGGCTTGTCTGGAGTTTGTGTATTAAATACAATATACTTGATCATTTTAAATACAATATACTCAATCATTATTTGGAGTGAGGTTCTTCTCTACATTGTTTCACCTTTACTTTCTAAAGTCTCATAACCATGCTATATGTTTTCTTTCTAGGTAAGAAATGTACTAAAACTCTTGGAGAATCCTTTCCAAGAATCAGAAGGCTTCAGGGAGGTAAAGGAAGATGCAGAAGAGGAGGGAGCAACTGCTACAGCAGCTGCTTGTGCCCAAGAGACCAGAAGCGGACTACCATATTGCAGTAAACCTCCGCTGTGGGCTTCAGAGCTCTGTGTTACATGATCTTCGTAACTGCCTTGTTTTATTTTTTGCTGTGAACTGAAGATTCTGAACATCCTTCAGCAGTGAAGAATTCAGCAAGGCAAACATCAAAGTGCTATTAAGTTATTGAAGCAACCCTACATTTGGATGCATCTGCAACAGTCTTCAGCTGTGCTTAATTTGAAGCAATCATGGGTCCTTGAAACAAACCAATGAATCGACAGTCCGTACACATCAGTAATGTAAATGTTTTGAGACTGGAAGTCTTTATTCATACCACATTGCAAGTAGAAAGCAATATTTTATGTTGAGGCAGGCTGAATTTCGAACATCCAAATGGAGCTGTTGTTATGTGAAGACAAAAACAGCAAGTCAGGAAACTGATCTGTTTTTGTCTGATGTCTTAACTAATAGTACTTCTAACATTTATTTACTGCTTTCTCTATCCAGGGACTTCTAGTCCTCTAATGGAGGAATAGATTCAGTCTTGCTTGTTTTAAGCTATGTTTAATTTAATTAAGTAGTTCATTTCTTGTGAACCTTCAGACTGATATTTATCTATTTTTAAAGAATTTATGCAGGCAAGGGTTTGGGGGAGCAATTGAATGTGGTGTTGTTTTTCTTTGTTTTTTAATACAGTAAGAGTAGAATTAAGGGAGACTATATATATTTGCACTTGAAAATCACGGTGGTAAAGTTTCTTCACGTTCAGTATGTTTGCATACAACACGTGTAAATATTTACTAAAATCATGAGTGCAGTTTGTAAGCCAATTGACTTGGACAAGGTCAGTTTGCCAAATTAGTGTGAACCTTAAACTACCCCAGTACTCAAATCCAGGTTCGCTGTCTATTTGTTTGTGCACTCTTAACAGAGTCGTTTTGTATGAGAAGCGTGGGGTACCTGTTCATTCACACTGGCCAGTGGGAGTCTTCCATTCCCACTCTGCTCTTGTACCACTTAGTTTGCTTCCATGGTCTTTGAAAATCTTTACGCTGAAAGCTGCCATTCAGGAACATGCTATTTGAGCTTGTGTAAAAGATTACAGAGGATATGGGAGGAGGATGGGAGCTGACTTGCTTGGAAGTTACTTATTGATCGTGTTTCAGTTAAGGTTTCAGGGGAAAGTGCTTGCCATTATTGCCATGTCAGCAAAAAAAAAAGTTGTTCCATAGTTAGCTATTACTTAACTTTCTGAACTTCTTTCTAAAGGACTCTGTTACTGGTTCAGAAACCTGAAACCTTGGGGAAAGTTTGGTTTAATGCAAAGATTCCTCTTTTCCAAAGAGACCACCGTCTTACACTGTGAGTTTAAGTGTACGCTAGTAAATTCTTCTCCCACCCCTGTGCAAGCTTGGTATTAGCTCAGGTTGAATTGTGCTCTTTTAAGTCTTCCTCAAAATTTGAGCTATCAAAAAACCAGGGAGAACAGTTGAGCTACTGTTTATCCATCTGTACTAATAACCAATTTGTTCTCCTCGCTGCCACAGTAAATACGTGATGCTTTGAATGTAAACATTAATTCTGTCTTGCCTTCGACCTGGAGAAACTGATCCAACAACAAGATGAACTCTCTGCTGGTTTTGTTTCTCAATTTATGTCTTTCCTTTTGGGAGGCAGAGGGGAACACTGTTTTGGAGGAGCTCTGCCCAAGCTTTTGTCTTAACAGAATGGTCTAAAAAGTAATGATTTTACACCATGCCTAAGGGATCAAGTCTCTTTAACAGCATTCTGATATTAATTTGGGGGGTTTGAGTAGATCTCTGTTCATAATGGTACGAGGAGGAGAATGATATTATAACCATGTGTTCAGACATAGGAGAAGTTGAATTAACTGCCAAATTATTTTACTTATAAAGATACAAATTATTTTGCACCTCTAATGCCAGAATCATGGAGAGAGAGAGATGCTTTGAAATAATTTGCTAGCAATTTTATCCTTAAAAAGGGAAATTGAATGAAACAGTGAGGAATGAAGATGTGGTGTCATTTCCCCCTAAGTACATTCTTTGCTTACATATAGATCAAGTGCAAGAGGTCTGGAAAGCCTGAAATGATGAATGCAGGCCCTTGGTGTGGCTGCTTTGGTGTGCCGCTCTGTAAAGTTATATTTGGAAGAGATGCAGGATGTTCACCGACTGGTAGAAATACTAAGAGGGTATTCACATAGTCTAACTGGGCTGACATTCAACTGCTCGGTTTCTCAGTGCGTGCGGTAATATCGATGCTTTGTATTTGAAGGAGCGTGATGATCAGAAGCCAAGTGGAATGCTTGTGCTCTTCTAAGACCCTCGTTTCAAAAGGCAGACAGTAGTTTCAGCTCTGATAGTCAGTTTCTTCTGTTCTTGTTCTTGGCGCACTGTGGAAGCAGGAGGTTGTTGAGGACAATTAGACCAAATTTTGTCCAGGTAAGAACTTTATCTCTTAGCTCAGTTCTTCAGAGAGAAGGGAATACAGCTTATAACATTTGGGAGTCTAAATACTTGAATCATAAATTGCTTCATGATTTTTACAGCTTGTATTTGCAATAGGTAAACCTGAAGATAATATTTCTTATTGGTCAAATATTCTGCTTGTATAAAAGCCCCGGACTTGTGCTCAAAATGAATTGGTAACTCTTCACATCAACAGCTTTCTGTGGAAACACTTGATTAGACTGTCTGTGGCTCTACAGCCTGAGTTACCCTTGCATAAAAGCAAGCGGCATCCAGATCACAAAACTGAAATGAGAAGCTCTTGGAGACGTGTCTCTGGATAGTCTCACGTGGTAGTGGGACTCCTCTCATGACTTCCTAAGATTTCACCATAACTGCTTCATAAGCTTATAAATCAACAATCGCCGAATGTTTTATTGTCACCTCTCACTTTGGAATGTTTTTTGTTGTGTTGTTTTGGTTTGGTTTGTTGTTTTTTTTCCCCAAGCAAGTGCTACAGCTTTCTTTGATTCTTTTATTAAAAAAATAAAAAATGCAATTTTAATATTCTTGTTCACACCTGTTTCCTGAAAGAGTTTTGCTGTTAACTGTACTGTTCAGCAGACTTTATTTCTTTAGAAGTATTTGCTCTGTGTTAATACCACATGGCCAGGTCATGTGACAGAAACCTCACTTAGTATTCCTGCAGTGTTTTCTGAGGAGTGAATTGTCCCAGGTGCAGTCTCCTGCCTCATCAGTGATTTTGGTAGTATGCTTGGAGCAAGGTACGGACTCTCACCTTTTTCAAAGAGAACCCTCCCTCTTAGCTACTTGGCCATAAGACCTATGTGCTGACACCTGTAATTCCAGTGATGTAAGGAAGAATAAAGCCCACCATCTGATGTCAACAGATAGAGGATGTGATTTTACACTGCTCACAGAAATAGGTCTTTGGGTAGAAAGTGAAGATACATTTTGTTTGTTTATTTAAACTGGATTGAGTAGTTTATGCAGGTAATTTTTTCAAAGATCTCAGTGATGTCGTAGAGGATGGGACTCTTCAGGATGGAAACCATCTAGTATAGAGCATGTTGGATGAGATGGATGCCCTGGCATGTGGACTGATTGTACATGAGGAAATAGTGTAGCAGGATCTAGCAATCTGTAAATTGGATCTGCAGCATTTAGGGCCTCCTCTTACCCTTGCAGTCGGAGTACAGGGGACTTTGCTTCTAGCCGTGAGGGCCCCGAGGCTCAGGAAGCAGTTCTTTGGTGAGGATCACTCTCCACCTACTCCACAGCTAGTTATTGGCAGAGCCAAGGGGTTTCTGTACTTGGCTTTAACTGACTGTGGGTTTGAAGGGGAGAAATATTTGCACTGGCAGCCAGATGAGCAGTGGTGTGTGTACTTGTTCTGAGCCTTGGTGGTGGTGTAGCCAAAACAAAAACACACAGACTATGTGTGGTGTGCGTAGGAGAGCTGGAGACAACTGGGTTTCTTCAGCCTTAGGAGAAGGCTAAGGAGAAACGCCTTGCTGTCTATGGCAGCTACTGGGAGAGCGTAGAGAAGGTAGAGGCAAACTCTTCTCAAGGGAGCACAGTAACAGGGTAAGAGGCAACGGACAGTTGCAACACAGGAAATTGAGTAGATACAAGGATACTATTTTTTTCCACCATAAGGGCAGCCAAACTTTGAAACAAGCTGCCACAGAGGTGGTAGCATTTCAGTCCTTGGTGATCTTCAAAATGCCAAGAGCAGGCTGCTCAGGGCCTTGTCCAGTTGGACCTGTGTTAAGCAGGGATTGGGCTAGATGATTTCCAGAGATCCTGGCCAACCTATGTTATTGTCTGAATGTTCTGGGGCTGACTGGCTTAGTGCAGTTCAGTGCAGGGGTTCTTACCTGTCATGGTTTTGGCTGGGATGGGGTTGACTTTCTTGCTAGCAGCTGGTGCAGTGATGTGTTTTGGATTTGGGATGAGAATAGTGTTGGTGGCACACTGGTGGTTTTGGTTGTTGCTAAGCAGTCAAGGCCTTTTCTGCTCCTCACACCACCCCACCAGCGTGTAGGCTGGGGGTGCACAAAAAGTTGGGAGGAGACACAGCCGGCACAGCTAACCCCAACTGACCAAAGGAATATTCCATACGATATGACATCATGCTCAGTGTATAGAGCTGGGGGAAGAAGAATGAAAGGGAGAAAGTTTAGAGTTACGGCATTTGTCTTCGTAAGTAACCATTACGCGTGATGGAGCCCTGCTTCCCTGGAGATGGCTGAACACCTGGAAGTGGAGAATGAATTTCTTGTTTTGCTTTGCTTGTGCGCGCAGCTTTTGCTTTACCTATTAAACTGTTTCTATCTCAGCCACGAGGTTTTTTTTCTCACTTATGCTCTTCCAATTCTCTCCCCCATCTGAAGTAGGGGGAGTGAGTGAGCAGCTGCGTGGTCCTAGTTTCTGGCTGGGTTTAAACCATGGTATTACCTTTTGGAAGATCTCATGTGGGGACACTGGCAGCAGCTGATTGCCCTCTGAGGCCTTTAATGATACAGCAGGTTCAGAGGAGGTTGCTAGCAGTTCAGCATTGCTCTTCATCTGTACTGTGCTTGGCCACCCATGTCCTCATGCAGTGGAGCTTGTTTGCTTGTAGACTAGGTCAGTTCAGAAAGGGGAGAGATTATGGTCTTTTTTTTCCATTGAATTCTCCAACTTACTTGCTTTTTAGGTAATACTAAAAGTAACAAGTAATTAGGAATGTTGAGAAACATCTTGAGGTGGTGCTGGAGTGTCACTCAGCTCTGATGTAGCTCGTTTTCCCACCCGAGTACATGTGGCCCCTCAGGGTGCTTCAGCTGAGGTAAATCTCTGCACTCCAACGTATCTGTTGAACAGGATTGTTTCTGATATTCTGCATTTCAATTTATTTGTCTGTGATGGAAGTGGGTTTAGGCCAGACCTGCTGTTTGTCCCTTTGCATGGAGTGCATCCAAGCAAAGGGCTGAGGCAACCCCCAGGGTCCACTGAAAGGGCAAATTCAGGCCTCAGTTATCCTGAATTTACTTTGTCAGATCCATGCTTCACACATTTGTGGATCTCCACACAGCACCACCACATGCTCAGCTATGCCAGGTCATGTTCAAGCAGCCACAAGGCCCTTTTTTAAGACACCCTTCAGCTCCATTACACAGGTGGGTGGGACTTGGGCAGCTTCACCTCTGACCGCAGTCAATACGAGAGGCAATAACCTGCACTTTTACCCCTCCAGAGCCAGGGGACACTTGAGGGTAATGGATGTAAACCCAACAGGAGGGTTTCACAATGCTTCCGTCTAGTGTAAGATCACACAGTCGAGGCTATATTCTAAATAATGCAACCAATACCTATGTTGCATCGTCTTTTCATTTGGCTTTATGCCTCACGCATTTACAGGGGCAGGGGTTTTTTTTGGTGCAGTGGCGGTTCTCAGTTGCTCTCAACTGTATAAATATGTTACATTTGCCCCCCCCCTCCACCTTTGGCACCTCTATTCTCCCCAGCCCCCAAATCAGCCTTACAGCTGATGGATGCAGCTGCCCTGTGATGTGGGGCAGGTACCATGGCATATAATCAAAGGACAGGAGGGGTAGTGATAAACTTCCAAACAGCTGTAAGTATAGACTGCCTTTTTTTCTCAGCTGTAACAAATAATCAGTCATTTGGTTTTTACAGTAACTGCCTAATTAACAGGCGGGGGCAGAAACTCAAGGGGAAAAGTCATGCTTATCTTGTCTCCGTAGCCAAGGCATGCAAAAAATCTGAAGGTCTGTACTGTTCCTTTCCTCCCCTGCTGCTGTTTTGGCTGGGCAAGGACAGTGCTGCGGCACTGCAGAGCTCTTGCTAACCCTGTGCGTTCAGCAGGTAAACCCAGAGGTGAGACTGAATGATACTTTGTGCAAGTATAAGCAG
Source organism: Burhinus oedicnemus (assembly GCA_008921705.1). Lineage (NCBI taxonomy): Eukaryota > Metazoa > Chordata > Aves > Charadriiformes > Burhinidae > Burhinus > Burhinus oedicnemus. The sequence goes on from VFFE01009028.1 coordinate 2,776,248, forward strand.
AAACATTTTTAGTAGGCTAAACTGACCTACAAAGCTTATTTCATGTGCTTTCTATTCCAGAGTTGATTTGAGAAAGAAGAAACTGATATTTTAATAATAGAGCAGAACCATAGATAGTTTAAATTGATATTGAAATACCACTTGCTTCCATTTTTCTTTCTAAAAAAAAGTTTTACAAAGAAAGATAAATAATGTCACCATTTTTCAGGTGGAGAACCTGAAGCATTGAGAGATTAAGTGATTTTGCTGATGATGGCAAAGCTGTGCTGGCTCCCAGGCCTGGCTGGTGACTGAGCAGGTTTTCCATCCCCTGAGCAGCTCCCTGTTGCCGTGCGTGAGCAACTATTTCTATACTGAAGTGCTCATGTAACACCACAGAGTTGAAAGTAACACATTCGTTTTTCTAGTTTGCGGTCATTCTTGGTATTTCCTAACTGCCCTTTCTAAAGAAGCGGTATTTTCCAAAGCAAAATTAGTTTTACTTTGTACCATGTCTGGACAGGATGGAGTTTATGTTTTTCATAGGAGCCTGTAGAGGGCTGTGTTTTGGATTTGCAGCTACACCAGGGCTGATAACACAGCAGTGTGTGGCTATGGCTGAACAGGGATGGCACAGTGTCAAGGCTGTCTCCACCTCCTGCTCTGCTCCTGCCCAGGGGGTAGGTGAGAAGCTGGGAGGGGACACAGCTAACCCAAACTGGCCAAAGGGCTACTCCGTACCATATAACACCACGGTCAGCAATAAACAGGCAGGAGGGGAAGAAGGTTTCCTCATTTCCATACTTCGCTCTCATTTCTTTCTAAAGACTGCATCACTGCAAGACTGCACCTAAAGTCCTAACTTTTTGCTGCTACGTTTTTCACAAGGTGCATCAAAAAGGATAACTTTGGTAAAATGATCAGTATTACAGAGCTGGGTGTGAAGACAGCAAGTGTAAGGCAAACAAATTCAAAACCAGCAGCATTTAAGCTGAATCAAAAGGATGAGACAGAACAGCTAAGGTTGGAACAGATCTCTGGAGATCATCTAATCTTAACTCCTCCCCGCCCCCCCCAATCACTATATTTATAAATGTTTGAAACTTAAGACATATTAACATGGCAACAGTACAGTGGATTAAGAAAAAATAAAGCACTTCAGATTAAATTAAAGAGAAGTTATGTGTTTTATGGCAGTTTAGTGTCTTTCACCAACAGAAGGGATGAAGTATGCTACAAATGTAGCAATGGTAGGCTAGTTTTATCACACCATGCAAGGGAATCTTGCATGAATATGCAGTGGCACGATGATGAGGAGTACTCACAGCTTGCATTTGAGAAGCTTCTGATTTTTAGCTGTTGCTAATCTTGCTAGCCTTTCCTTCATCATATAGGATTCCTTTAAAAGTCAATGGGGAGAAGGCTGCTCCTCTTGTATAATGGTACCAGAAGTTTAATTTAAGCGCTCTGAATCACTTTCTTGCTCTTTCTACCCTCTCTTTGCTGCCTGTATCAATGGCCAGCTAAGGCACTTCAGGCATTTCAGAGAGCTGACTGCAGGCAGGTGGTGTGGCCTTCCTCAGGAGTTACCCTGGGTTCATGGGAAAGCCAAAACTTCGTCTTTCTACAGTTACACCATAGTGCAAAGCTCCAAGGTCCCAAACATCAGCTACTTGCTCCCTGCAGCAGCTGTGTGGCTGCTCTCTAGTGGGGAGTCGTGCATCAGGACAAGGCATCATTCTGCAACAGAAGGCAAGTTTGAACGCACACACCCCTGGCCTTTTAAGTGCCTGAAGAGCAAACTCTCCACCTGCCTGGGCAACAGAATAGCTCAATCTGCAAGCCACTTGCTCTTTCAATCTGCTGTTCTGTAGAACAGAAGGAAGCTAGTTAATTACATATAGCACAGATAAAGAAATGGCATAGAAGATGTGTATTACAACTGTGAGATACATTTTTATACTGACCTTGGTATCCGAGCAGGAGTAGAAACACTCAGGTGAACTTTACAGCTGGTATATTCTGACTCTAATGCTTGATTTCTATTTCAAAAAAAAAATTACATAAAACTACCTACACGTAATCAGAAAGTAATCATATTCAATATTCCACAGTACTGGTAATATGTTAGCTGTGCCTATACTTTTAAATAAGTGGCCACTATACAGACAATGAGCTCCTGAGGAATATATCTGCATTTTAAGTGACTTCAAGATCTCAAAATCAACATACTGCAAAGCTGAAAATGTCAAGCCAGACTGTCTCTCTACAATATTTTCATACCATGAAGAGTTCAATTGTATCTTTTCACAACACAGAAAAAAAAAAAAAAAGAAAAAATCAAGGAGAAGGCAAATCATTAGCAAACTGAAAATGTGATCCTGCATTTGAAAGCTGTAGTCAGAATATATTTGGAATGGGAGCTTTGTTTCACTTTAGTGATGATGAATTTCCATGTTAGCTGGTTTACATAATCACCACAAAAGAGGGTGTATAGCTTAAATCAGGGATAAGGAAACTAAGTTTGGTGCAAGTGATCCAATAATTGCTAAGTGCTTGAATAGTCAAATACTGTATCTCCTAGCAGACAGCCTCACTGCAAGGTGTTTTTATCACGCCCTCTTCCACTGTGACTAATGGCCTTGAAGAAATTTGTGATGTTTAGACTGAGAATCAATATCAATTTGAAAATAAAACACATCAAATAGGTATTTATGCCTGAATATTTGTACCTCATACTCATCTCTCAACAGTTTTAGAAAGTATCTGTTAATTTATTTGACGTACATGTATTTACACTGGAGGAAATTCACAACACTGAAAATACAACATTTACACATTCACAGATATACAGTTTTGCACTCTCTCCCCTGTTAAGACCAGGCACTCGGTTCTTCTGTCTTTGCAATAATGACAACATCAATTCTCAGTAGATCAAAAAACTGGTAGGTGTGGTAGATTTTAAGAAGCATCATTCTCTGTATGTGGTGGTTATATTCTTCAAGCTATTAGATGGCAGGTTATTTCACTGAATAAAAATGCCTCTTGCATGGCATTTGCATAAGCTTCTATAAATCATAAGCATATAAGTTTATCTGTTTCTGTTTTACCATGCTATCAGTGATCCTTCCTTATAGAGTTCAGTTATCCTTGTAGTAGTTATTAAAGTTGATTCGCAGTAGAAAGTCCTCCAAATGTGGTTGATATCCTCTATTTACAAGCTTTGTGACCACTGGAAGAAAAACAAAAACTAAAATAAGCTTCAACTAAGATTAGTATTCTAAAGTCAGCTTTGACAGTATCTGTGCATTTTAATTTAAAAAAAAAAAAAAAAGCAGCCTAATGCGGAAATCCGAAAACAATGAAAACAAATGTCTTATTTTTGCCTAAGAAAGGTCCAGTATCTCTTTCTGGAATTATGAAGTATTTCAAATAAAATAGAAGAGAAGGATTATGTGTCAGTTCTAAGTGAAGCTGTATTATTCTAATAAAGAAATGCTTTCTCAAGCTGGTTTCACAATAAGATGTGTTCTTATCGTAATGTCAACTGACCAGGAAGCCTGTTTACGTCCTCTGGTGACCTCTGTGAAAGAAGAAGCTCTGCTGAAGTTTTCTTGAGCAAAGTCCATTGTGAGAAAGCAAAAACAAAGAGAAATTCCTGGGACAAACCCCTCAAGCTCTATGAATGAACAAACCGCCTGCTCTAAACATCCTTAGTAACAAAGGAAAAAAGGCAATAGAAACTCCCTAAGCTCATAAACATCCCATGCACTAGTATAAAAGGAATTAGCAAGCAGCAGTAACATGCAGGGAAGAAGGGAGGGTGTATCGTTAGAAGCTGTAGTGTATAGTTTTGGCCTGAGCCAAAGCCATTGAAGTCCAGACTACTTTGTATTGGCTTTCAATGGATTCTGGATCAACCCATTGTGAAAGAGAGCATTTTACAATACATGGTGACTGAAGGAACAAGTGTAGATAAACAAGCACACATTTGTTTTGTAGTGCTTAATGAAGAGGGTGTAAAGAACTAGGTCACTCAGCAAATTTCCTTACGGAATGGTCTATTAATCTCTGTCCATGAAGCAACCATAGATCTCGTAGTATGGGCTTAGGTAGCTCCCAGAGGTGTTCTGACTTCCTGTAGAATTTGGAATCAGCCATTCTAACTCATCCTGAAATATCTGGTTTTGGTCCTTTGACACCATTTTTGGACACCCTTAAAGAATAAAAAGGGCAGCTCATTTCCTGAAGAATATAGTCTGACTAGAAAATATTCTAGAAAAATAGGAAAACAGTTGCACTTCCTTCAGGAGTTAAGGGATTCCTAAAAAAAACCAACCAACCAAACAAAAACAAACAAACAAAAAAACCAAACCAAACCCAAACCCCACGAACAACCTTTGTACTCAGGGGAAGGATAAGTAACTTCTGCTAAAAACACAAGCAAGATCTGAAAGAGAAATGGAGAGGAAAGACAGATCAACCATTTCTTCACATTACAGGCTAAGCTGACAGGGAGAAGAAATTTTATCAAGTTAAAGGAAAGAAAATTTGGCAAATGATTCGTGCATTTGAAAAACACTTCCCTGGAGCACTGAATATAAGCTCCAACTAGTGCTAGGAAGCTCTCTGAGCTTTAGTCCAACATGGGAATCAGAATTTTCAAATCTCTTAACAATGGTAATACTCAAATGTCCTGGTTGGAGGTAAAACAGAACCAATAATAATGCAGATATATCTAAAATTACTTCTAAATGGTATCTATCTCTCATTGCGGCCAATAAAAAGTTCCAGAACTCAATTCCAGAGAAAAGAAAAATGTAAGCACATATATAGAGCTAAATAAAAATACTTATTTTGCAAATTAGCAAAAACTTATCGTCAGTTTTGAGATATCTGTTAGATTTCTTGTGTGGACATTTTAACGGATGGATATGCAGATCTTTGCAAACCACGATAACGCAGTTTTCATTTTCTAACACATGCTAAGTACACACATCTTCCTACTTTTACATTATACTTCCAAAATCGCTTTGTCATTTTTTCAGTTGTCAGTTGACGTTTTCTTCTACCTAGAATTTATGCAATTTCTTACCTTTGAATAAGAAGTGGGAGTAATACTTGAAGGTGTTGTACGACTGCTGCATCAGACCAAAGTTGGGGTGAACAGCCATTTGCTTCCCTGCATCGAAGCTCCATGACTGAGAGATCAGCTGGCTGCGGAACTTCAAAATGAGGCTGAAGATGCTATGTATGATGTTCATCACAGGGGCTGCCTTCTCTGTCAACAGACCCCTAACAGAACAAAACCAACTTTAGAAATGTAGTTGACATAATTTATTGGGTGTAGGAAGAAGAACACAAAGGGGTGGCAATCCTTTAGTTTTCCTCTTTAATTGCTTTTAAAAAAAAAAAAAAAATCCACAAGACTGCAGCCAACTGTAATGGTGATTTTAAAAAAGGTTCCTAAACCTAACATAATTTACTTGCACTTCCAAGAAACTGATATTTGCATTGGTGTATCTGATTTCTACACTGACATCTGTATTTGCAAAAGAGATGACATTTAAAAACATTATCATGGTCTGAGTTTCCTTAAACTTTAATCCCCTTTCATCCCATCACCTGGTATCCAAACAGCAGCTTTAGCCAAGTTTTTTCTTACTAAAACTGAAGGAGAGACATGTGAAAGGACAGATTTATTTTCTTGTTTATAATTTCTGTTCTTTATCATCTCTTCTCCCTCCATCTCCCCACTTTATCATTCCAGTGTATACTCTTTACAAAGAAAACAAATAAACCCGAGCTCCTCTCCTCATATTCACACCACCCTTCCGCCTCATATACAGTAACCAAAGGGCTAAGAGCTTATGATTCCTAATAGATGTCTCTCGCACTGCTCAACAATCTGGACAGAGGCATCAGGTCACATCTGTTTCTTCAAAGTCCAGTCCTGGTCATTGCACATATATTAAAGGCATATACCATGTATAGAAGAAGCATTTTACAATCCTTGAGCTAGGCTTACTTGTACACACTACTCATGCTGAATGAAACAGCATTCATTTACAAAGGCTATGGCAAGGATGGGGTGAAAGAAAAACAGAACTGTGGCAAGTGTGCCCTTAATCTTCAGGTTAGAGCTGTCCTGAGTGGACTTGAAGCTTGTAGAGACAGGGTGAACAGGAGCTGGAAGCAACTCCAAGGAGTCTGGGGAAATGAAGAGGACAGCTAGCTGAGGAAAAGCATCAAAGTACGGACCTCACAACATGCCATGAAGTCCATTTCCCTTACTTACACTTGCATATGCAAAGATTACTTAATATGTCAGGTAGAAGTCACTTTTGCACAAATATGTTAGGGTAGGCTGGCAGCTCCACTAACTTAACTATTTGAAGCAAAAATAAGTATGGTAGCTTGCCTGAAGATTGCTTTGTTGAGGTATTCAGCATGTGTTCTGTGAATTTCTTCCAGGTTGCCTACAGAAGACAGTTTGTTTCCAAATTCACACCATGTAACATGAAGAATCTGATTAGCAATGTAACCTTGAATAACTTTCACAAAATGCTGCATTTCATGTTTATACAGCTGGAGTTGTCGAAACTGAACAGAATTTGATGCGCGACTCACTAAAGCTGAAAATAAAAACAGAAATATATTATCATCAGCACCCACAGACTGTCTAAAATCAGAATCTTTAAAGGAATGAAGGTTTCTGTTAGTAGAGTCTGTTTAAAATGCCAAGGAAGTTTTTTTAAAAAACTGTGGCTTTTGAAGCTTGACATGACTGTTTATAACCAATTGTCTAGCACAGGGTGCTAAAAGCATTTTAAACAGGACGCTCTCTAGTTCACTCGTTATATTTACCAGTGCGTTTTAAGTGAAACCAAACATCCTTGAGAGTCCACACCATGTGCTTCAGCTGAAGCAAAAAGGAGAAGATCTTGTTGTATTTATTCATGCAGCTCTCAGTAATGACAATGTTCAGAGGCCAGTCAACCTAAAAGAAATAACAGTGCTGATGATACTACATTTTTGTGTGAGAAATGAGAATATTTCAGATACAAGTATATCAGGGACATACAAATTAATGTAAGTATTTTAATAACGTAATGCAATGGCCAGGCTAAGTAAATCCTGTAATTTCTATTACACAATTTTTTGATTCCATTCTTAAAGGTATTCCATTACTAAGAACATATTCACTCTACCATGGTACTTAAGAACCATGGTATAATTGCAGTACTACTACCTTTCTCCATGTTTTCTTACCTTGTACCTTAGCTCTAAGCAACTCAGAGCATCGGGCGCATTGGGCTTGAAAACTTCTGGAAGGTACTTGAGCGCAAAAGAAAGATTGGAAGCAAGCTGGGTGTCACCATGAAGACTGTACTGTAATGCTTTATTTAGGATAGAATTAAGAACCAGCGGATTCAGCAGTTCACCAGGTGTTTGTCCTGATCCAAGCTAGGGGCAAAAAACCAAAAATCCTAATTACACAGTATTAATAAAGAGTCTTGGCTCCTGAACAAAGGTGAATTAAAGCAGAATAGTGAAGTGGTGACTATCCTGCCTTGCTCAACCATTCTAACTGGAAGTTTCTACTTCTGCCATAGGGATGCATAAACAGCGAAAGAAGCAACTTCTGAACGATTTGCTGCTCATAGCACGAAGGTAATCTCATATCCATACTGATTTATTTTGATATGTTTGACTGCAGTTTGCTGTGCTTCAGGAGGTGCTACACATCCCTACTGCAGGGATACAGCCTTTAGGCTTTAGTGGAGCAGAAAGCCAGCAACAGGCCTGGTATTATCTATCTGACTTCAATCTGCCTATCTCATCAACTCAGCACCCTCAGAGGTTTACAACTAAAGCTATTCATTGAGCCTAAATCCCCAAGTGCTTTCCCTAGTTGGGTATGAAGCATTCTTAAGATTTACAGAAATGCATTAACTATCCTACAGACGTGTATCTCCACTGGCAACCAGCTACATTAACCCAGGCTATCCCTCCTACCTCGCTGTCTTCCCCATGAACACAGGGGAAAGTAATGAAAATACTGTCTCATCAGAGGGCCCTGCACTCTCTTCAGATGCCGTCCCCTGTGCTCTATAGGATATTCGAGGTAAGAGTAGGTATTTTGCAACACAGGCCTTGTTAGCAAATGGCAACAGGCTCTTGCAGCCTTGCTGACAGAGGTGGGAAGGGACAGAGCAACAGGGCAGCAGTTTTCACAGGGAAGAGTGAAATACCCCTCCATTACTGCTTATCTGTCAAAGGTTGAAATTATTGTTTTCAATGTGCCAAATCCTTGTACTCTATTGCTGGGATTAGCAGTAGGAAATATTACTCTCTTCCTTGGGACCTCCTTAGGCATCAGCATCCCTTCTGAGCAAACACCTTCTTTTGCCTCAGTCATTACAACATCAACAGAGTTCCTTGCTACAAGACTTCTTGACGCGGCACAAAAGAGGAAAACAGCACAAGCCAGGATTCTAATTCACACCATTCCCTCATTCCCACCCAAATTAATCCAGAGGTGTCAAGCTAAAGTAGACAACACAAAAACAAGGGTTAAGAAAACAAAGAAAATACCTTCTCAAACAGCAGGTCACTGAGTGACTGAGCAAACTCCCCATCTTCCATTAACAAAAAGTGTCTCAGTGCTTCAAAATGCTTCTCTACATTCAGTTCCACAAAGTAGTAATCAACTATTGCTTTGTTCACGAGAGAAACGCTAAGAAGAAAAACACAGAAAAGGTATTATTATTACAAGCAACTCCTTCCTTACTGTTAACATTCAGCTGTGGCTACATCAGATTAATGCTCCAGTACTTAACTCTGATATGCAAGACAGGATGATATTCACACAAACAAAAAAATGAGACAAAAAAAATCTTCATCCAGAATACATCAGAATTAAAACCTATCACTTCATATAACTGGGTTTTGAGCAGTACTGTGGGATTATTTTAAGACTGGCTACATATAATGATCTTTAGAACACGTTGCTGGGCCTGGAGCAACATTTTACCAATAGCCTTCTGTCTTATCTCTGTCACCTACACAAACAGATTAAGAAAGACTATTAAATCCCTAAGAAGAATATCCTAATTGGTAAAGCTCTGACACTAGATATTGAGGGCAGGTCTATACTACAGTTTGCAGTATAGCGTAGATATTCAAGCTAGCTTTAAATAATTTAACTTCCATATCAGGGACAGGCTAATTCTGCCAGCACACAACTCAGGCTCGTTTACGTTGTTTTGCTGAATACATGAATCTGTATACAGATCATTCTGGTAGCCAATGTGGATGTTTAAAACCAAGTTAGTTAATTACATCTTTCTACATTGCACCAAACTCTGCATATGGCACACTAAGAGTTAGTAAACGGAAATCCAAACTTACAAGAAAGTAGATTCCAAAACAGGAAGCATTTCAACACATCTGTGAATAACTGTTTTCATGGCAGAAGCTAATCTTGTACATAATAACAAAAACTTTTCTTTAAAATACCATCAGATACAATAATAAAATGGTCCAACATATATGTGGTTTCCCTATATATTCCAATAGTAAGAAGAACAGCTTCTACTTAACTTCAAAACAGCCTTGAAGCTGGAGTTCAAACAGAAACATAAAATATATCCTTATCAATATGCATGAGCTTTCACATAATCAAAAGATTTTTCTTTCCTCCCCCCTTATCTTTCATCTGCCAAATAAAAACTAGCACAAACATTATAAATAATACACCTTCTTTTTAAAAGAACAAGGAAACCAATGGTGTCAAAATTACTGCTGCATAATCCACGAGTCTGAGAGCAAACACTTCTCCTCCAAGCCCTTGTATTTCAAGTAGACCTTCAAATTTTTCATTTACACATAAAAATATAAGTTTATTTTACTATTTATAATGCAGATCTCAACTTTTTAGTTAGTAATGGACCATCCACTTCTGGGAGCAAACAGAAAATTTAAGAGAACAGATATATGTGCAACTCTTGTCTTGAGAAAGAACTAATAAAGAATATGACATTAATTGCTAAACTATGGATTCACTGTTTCTAACAAATACTCACTGAGATACAAGTGGAGCAGTAATAGAACGCTTCATCAGCACTGGCAGAGATAAGAGTTCACTCAGCTGTACAGCCGTTTCATCTGTTGCTGATTGTACCATAGGATCCACAGGAAACGTGTATGATCTCGGTATCACATGATGCAAGAGATGAGAAACAGGCAGTTCTGCTAAATTTAAAAATATATAAACATTGTATGTTATTATATTTAAGCAATTTGATAATCTGTTTCTATTAAACTCTACAAACCCCTCTAAGTTAGAAAATTATTGTGTGTCAAAATGTATTTCTCATCTTTGTGCCAAGAAGCAAATGTTTGGCTGCTGCAGTTCATAGTATTGGTAATTTACCAGTCATTCAGGTATTTCTTCTGGCACTCAGCTTTCTTGCTCAAGTTTACCACATCTTCTATCAATCTACTGTTCCAACACTTTTACTCACACATCAAATCATAGCTATCTTGATATTTTTCAATACAATACTGATCCGATAAGGCTTTCAAATAAGCTTGTTCTTTCTTCCACGTATCTTCCTCTCCCCCTTCTTCCTCCTTAGTCTTGGGAGCATTAGCTTCAGAAAATACAGTTTCCTGAGTCACAGTATCTTGTGGAATTGCTTTTTCAGGTTCTTCTGCCTAAAACAGAAAAACGGACAAATTTTATGAGAGATGCTGGCTTTGTCTACTCACACTTAATGTGTTTTTACAGGTAACTGACTAGTTCCAACTGAAAATAAAAGAACTTACTGACCTGTACTTTTGTGACATGTAAAACCAATATGGCATTACAGAGATTATTAGATTAGGACAGCAACTTATTACCTTAACTACCAGTGTGTTTAATCCTTCAAAGGAAAAGGAAGTCTTCTCAACAAATACTTTGTTTCTTACCTGTAAGCTCTGCGAGGAATCTGGAGAAGGGTCCTTGTTGACCACATTTGCAATTACTGTAATTACAAGAAAATTAAAGAAAGCATTTACTTAGTCCTGCTTATAATACTTAGTTCATACTTCAGATCTGCTCCCAAAGTTCTTCAAAATTTCTCTATAGACTATCACAGAAACAGCCATCCCAATAACAATCCCTTCCCATAGCCCCACCCAGGCAGTTTTACGCATGTTCTCTACTTGAGATCACACAAGATCCTGTTTCATGAAGTTTCAGACTAGCAATTTTTAATGCTCTGTTTCTTGTATATAGGAGACAAGACTAAGTTCAAATTCTTTCCTGTGAATTCTAACAGTGCCTGAAAAGTTATACAAGAAATTAAGTAGTAAGTACTCATTTTCAAAATAAACATTTATAGTTACTTTCATAAGCCCTTAAACAAATGCTGACTGAATAAACTTAATTTTATTTTACCTTCCTGTTTCTCTTCCATTATATTTTCTTTTTTGTCATCTTTAACATTAGCATCAGGAAAGACTGGAACACTGTCAGATGATTGCGACTGTGGTAAAGTCCTTTCCCTAACTTGTGACATTTTTGCTTCCTTTCTGCTCCCTTCAGCAGGAGGTAATTCTTCAATGTACAGAAGTGTCTCAACTGTGGAGTCAGATGAAGGACCCAAAATGGTTTTACGATGAGGTATTGGATCATTTTCTATAGATGGGGTCCACTTCCCTATTTGGATGCTTGACTGGGATGCATGACCAAATGGGCTCCAACGAGATTTCAAAGGCTCTGTATCTGAAACTAGTTCTCCAATTTTGATGTGCGACTGTGAAGCATGCCCATGGATGTTCCAGCGAGGTCTAGCTGAGACCACCTCTGACACGTTTTCACCAATCTTGATATTGGCATCAGACGCGTGACCGTGGATGTTCCATCGAGGCCTTGTAGGAGCTACGTTTGACACATACTCTCCAATCTTAATATTGGCTTCCGAAGCATGTCCATGAATGTTCCACCTAGGCCTTGAGGGCTCTACCTCTGAAGCATATTCCCCAATTTTAATATGAGCTTCAGAAACATGCCCATGAATATTCCATCGGGGTCGGCTAGATTCAACTTCAGAAGCATAGCTGCTGATTTTTATATGGCAGTCTGAAGAATGCCCATAAGGACTTGAATGTGGCTGGTAAGTGTCCACATGAGGTACATATTCTCCCACTCTAATGTTGGCATCAGATGCATGTCCATGAATATTCCACCGAGGCCTTCTGTACTCCACATCAAATACATTTTCTCCAACTCTAACATGTCCCTGCCAAGCTGCAGATGGTCTGAGGACTGTATTAAAATCATACTCATTTTGCTGATGCGATGGTGCCTTGTCTTCCCTTTCCAGTGCTCCTCTCAAGACAGGCTGATTTTCACTTACTTGAGAGGTCTCCGAAAGATCAGAGTTAATATTTCGGAATGCTTCATCTAGCAAAGATCCTTGTACGCTAATGGCAACAGGTTGTTCATCTTGTGGCTTTGATAAGAAATCTTCTATATTCACATTGGATTCAGGCAAGGAATCAGCACTGTACAGAGAACTGCATGCTTTCTCTGAACTTTGGAGACTGCTTTCAGATCCTGCTGCTTTAGGCTGAAAATGCTGATCAGCATTATTATTTGTCAGCTCTGTCACAGACAGTGCTTTGTCAGCAGAAGTAGCATATTCCAGTCCAGGCTCAGATTCTTTTCTGCCAACTGTCTCATCAGAATGCAGAGGTTTCACAGAAGACACCTAAAAAAGAAATAATTATTATACTGCATGGCTAGTCACATAATCAAGCTACTTATTAGGGCACCACTTTATTACAAGTAAGATTTAAAATTTTCCAATTTTTCAGATGTACTACAAATAATGTGATAACTACTCACCCTGCTGTTACAGTGAACCTTGTGTTTACTGAACTGAAATGAACCATGAAATGAACTCCCTTGAGGGAAACTTGGAACAGCAACCTGGAGCTCATGTAAGAAAATAAACTCACCTGTGAATGTAGGTCTTCCACAACAAGGTTTTTATCTAAAGCCAACTGGCACTGTGTGTAAGGAATAATATCTAATTTTCTCCTGTAGTTTCCATCTGGAAGTTTTTCAAGCATTTCCTACAAGTAAAAATGACAAAACCAAAACCCTTTCAGTACCAAGTACCAAATTTTCTAAATTACATTTCTTAAGTCTGTTCAGAAGATACCTCAATGCGTTTTTGATCTTCTAATAGAAACTTAAGACGGGCTGTTTCCAACTTGTGTCGCTGGATTTTCCATAATGCTCTTTGTTCTCTACGGGCTGCATCATCCGAAAGTTTGCTATAATGGTCAATTAATTCCTGCCTAAATGAAGGTAAAAATAAAGCTAAGTTACAGATCTTTGCATACTGATTTTCATCTTTTATTCTAAAGAATAAGACCTTTCAGCACTTTAGAACTGAGAAGCAATTTTTTAGAAGTAGAAGCCAGAGGCTTCAATCACAGAGAATAAACAGGTGGAGAAAACAGGACTGTATCCTTAGTCAATATGTATTTCTATAACTATTCTTAGTAGGGCACTCATTTATCTAAGTATTTTTAGATATAACAGAAGAAACTGACATGCAACTAGATACACAGTAAGAGCAATTCAAATAATTATCAATGTAACTCCTCCATCTGCTTTTTACTTCTGCTTTGACATACACGTGACCATTTTTGCTGTGGGCTCAGCTTTTAATTGTAAGATGTTATTACCTGAAATTCTGATCATAATAAAAAACATACTGGACAGGGTTGGCGCAAATCAGTGGGTCCCACAATTCTGGGCCACTAACCATTCCTAAATCACAAAATTGCTCATAGATTACCAAAAATCCTTACATCTATCTTTTAACTGCAAACATCATCTTTGTAGACCAATTTCAGGGAACTGCTAGTACCATATATTTTAATATACAATAATTTTTCCTGAGGCCTTTATGATGGTTTTGGAGTATCTAAGTTTTGGATGACTACTCAGACACATTTACCTTGCCTTTTTTTCCAGTTCTTCTTCTAAAGCTTTCAGTCTTTTTTCTCGCTCTCTGAGCTCTCGGGCATAGCTGAAATCATCATCAATCTCCTCTTGCTTTATTGCAAGGCGACGCTGCATAAAAATGTAACGCTTTTAAAAGCCACTCTCAATACCAGCTGTAACACACACATCTGCAAGAAGTTCTTATTTGTACCCCATGAGCTATTCATTCCACTTCAGTACAATAAATCAAGATATCCCTTCAATTATTTGCCTAAGAAATACAGTTGGCCTTTAGAAACACACACAGAAATACCTCTTGGTCTTTTGCAAATTGCTCTTTCAGTTTCTGAAACTGTTCCCGTTTCTTTGCATCCAATGCCATTCGTTCTGATATTTGTCGATCTGTATTACAATAAAGATATTGTTAGTTTACATTAAAAAACCCACTAGAAAACACATGAAACGCCACTGCAACTCACCATTAATGGCTTTTAGTACTTTGCTAACAGTTTCTCGAGCATGCACAATTAATTCTTGTTTGGCTATTTCCATGCGCAAATCCTAAAAAAAAAAAAAAACCCAAACAAACAAAAATGCAGGTGGGATTTTGTCTATTATTTTAGACTTGCAAATACACTGTTGCAAAGACAGGTGCGCACTTTATAATGGTTATTAATCTATGAATAAAACAATTAATTAAATGGAAAGTCTATGAACAAATATTGAAAGTTAATACTCCAGACCTTACAACAAACCAAATCCATCTGATATATACACTACATTGATGGTATCTGAAAGACAGAAGTCTCTTTATAACTAAAAGAGTTCTGAAAAAAACAATTAGCTATGCAAATTACAGAAAGAGTCTTATCTGGTTACTAATTAGTTTGCCACATTTGTTAAATTAGAATCTAACAAACTTCTCAGTACTTTTCAGTAGGAGGGCAAATCTACTGCTGCAAAGAACTAAGATGGAAGTCCAAAACTCATTTAATACGTGCCAACAAATGACAACACACCACCTATACTTTTAAAAGCTATATTAAATAAGTTTATTTGCTGCAATAACAATTCAAACAGCAATTGACCAATGAAAAAATAATGACCAAAAATACAAACTACTTCAAAGTTGTAACAAAAATGAAAAATGAGTATTAAAAAAAACTCCCAACAGTAAAGTCTTTATTCTTTTATTCATTTACCTTTTCCTCCTTGCTTATGGAACTGTATCGGGCAATTCTTTCCATTCGACCTACATACACTGCACAATCTCTCTCTATTTCTTTCAGTTCCTCAAGCGAAAAAATAACTGAAATCCGAGGAACAGGTATATCTGACCAACATATATAATGCTGAAAAATGAGAAAAATGAGACATTTCCTTTTAAATACATTTTTTAAACTGTAAAATGTTAGATTACGAACTGACGTTATATATATATATATATATATATATATTTCAATTTAGCAATGCTTCCAAGATACTGAAACAGGATCTAAAAGTTTTATTAATGTCATTGGATTTAGCATTTATATCATTCAAAGTAGGAGAGAGAGGTATAATGTTCCAGAACTTGGATCACCGGTCAAATTCTCAGGATCCCCTCTTTCCCACTGAATTGGACAGGAATCTAAAATCTGATACGTACATTTATACTAGTCATGTTCTAAATGCCTAAAACTTTGCTTTTCTGAATATCCAAATTAACTGAGCCTGAGTAACTCAGCGCTGAATGCACCTCTCCTATCAAAAGTTAGGTTTTGTTCACTTATATCTGCCATTGATCCCCACTCAATAGAAACTGTCTGGAGCATAACTAACACGCACCTACAGGAGAGAGCTCTACACAAGACGTAACTCTCAAAACTATAGCCAGTGCACATGACAGAGTACCTATTCTCTAAGCTAAGTATCTTATGTCTTTCTGCTCCACCCCAACATCCCTAAATCTCTGAAGCTGTTCTACTTAGTACAGAAAACATGCCCAGAGCTGTGTTCCTGGGACTGTGTTTAGCCTAAGCAAAAGGAAAGAGCCAGCTGTTTAGGGCATTAAGATGGAAAGGGATGAAATGTGACTGGTGCTCTCAGACAGATGGAAGATGACTGAACCTGGGTGCTCCACATCCTGGGTGAACGTTCTATCTATTAAGATACGGTGTTAGTGACTGATAAAGCTGTAATTTGTAATGGAAATAATGGCTGACACTGTTTTATAGAAAGCCCAGTACTACTGGCACACCTGAGTCATGGTTTGAGAACGCTTATCAGAGCAGACTCAGGAGAACTGGTAGAGGGTTATCTCATTTGAGATATGAAGCTTATGCCTGGTATCTGATATCGGGTATCTGATACTGAGCTGCTCAGCTGTGTCAAGGCTGGGCAGCTCTGATCTTAAAAAGAAAGAATACTAGTTACTTGGGAAAAAGCGCCTACAGACTTTAGACACCTCTGTAGTTGTTTCAGTGTTACACATATATAGTGAAGACACAAAGTAGTTTAACATGTTTTTCTTATTAAGGACAAGACTCGTTCTGCAAAATATGAACAAATAGAACTGTTTAAGCACTTCTTGGAAATGTAGTGATAGAGCTGAACTACAAGAGCTATGCAGAACTGAGTCAAGACCTAGTAAGTGAGGCATCTTTAAACCAAAAAAATAGCAGTGTGAATTGTGTGAAAAATGGAAGGCACTTGCTTGGAAGCCTAAAACATTTCTGCTTTCAATACAAAAGAAAAGAATAAATATAGCAAGTGCATTCGATACAATAAATTTGATGCTGTTAAAAATTTACATTTCTGCAGGGAGGTGTTAGCAGTTAGAGTGGATAATCAGCTCGCAAGTATCTGAGAGCAAGTAATTGCCTTTCATGAATCAACATCCTACTTACACAATACCAGTTTTCAATAAATGAGCGAACTTGCTAAAAACCTAGAAACTTGCTTTAGAGAGACATGATTTTCTCAATGTAACAGGGAGGAACCAAACCAAAACTTACCCTAGGACAGCACAATTTCAGCAAGTTTATGGTTTTCCCGCATATGTATACATCATTAGCAATATGTTTAAGAAATACAGGGACACAATCTTCTACTTCTTTTGAAATCAAAACATAACCATGAGTCCAGTAATGTTTATCTACATATCAAACAAAAAGATGAAAGTATATATTTTTAATTATTTAATTGACAGCACAAATGATATAAATTAGAAATGCTCCATATGCGTACTGTACCTCTGAAACAAAGATAATCCTCATTCACCTGGATCATAAATTCTCCATAAACATCTCTGAATACACCACTGTACACCCAATCGTAGATAAATCTTAAAAAAACATAATTGTACAATATTGAAAATCAATCCTCTTGCCTTCTCAACTTTATTAGAACCAAACAGTAACTATATTCTTTAAAACATCAAAACACACAAGCTATAAGCAGGATAAAAACCAGCAATTAAGTGCTGTCACACTGATATTTAAAGATACACACAGGATTGTGTCTCTACATTTTTCTTAAAATAAACTATCTTTATATAGAACATTTCAGTGATAATTAGGTAAGATGAAAGAACATTGCCTTAATTAAAACAATCTTTTTATTTCTGCATATTAATTTACTAAGTACATATTAAAAGTTTCTAGAAATCTTTGCAGCACGTCAAAAGCATAGGGAGAGACAAGCAGGAAGGATTTATTTCAAAAAGAGGTAACTTTAACAGGGAGCAACTGAAAGGGTGTAAACAAAGATGCAATACCAAGCACTTTTTCCCCAGACCTAGAGACATTTTTAATATACATGCAATAATGAAAAGTACTATTTTGGAATATTTATTCATGCTTTTTCATATTTCCTCTGTGTGAAACCAAACTTTTGAAGAAATAAAAAAATACAATTATCTGAAGCTATAGATAAAAAGGCTCGGAGCACCTTGAAGCTAGTCTTTTCTTACTAGTTGCAATACTAACGCTGTTTCTAGATGTTGGGTCAGTGTAACAAACAGGAAGCACTTAGCACAGGAACCACTGTTCAATTTTAAGGTTTTAAGTAAAAAGTTAAAAAATTTTAAAGTGTTAAATCTGCTGTTTCTATGATTTATTTGAGCAACAACTTCTACTATTTAATTTCTTTCAGGTTAATAAATGAGTGGGATAACACTTTCTGCAGACAATGGAGGCCTCCTTCCATGACAGCCCTGATATATGACTGATGTTTTGATAGAGAGCTGCAACAAATTTAGGAGTCAATGCTGTAAGTATCACATACTAGTAAGCATGCTTTCATGTTTTTAAGGTTCCTTGTGATATCACGATATCCTGCCCTTGGTATTTCAGAAATCTGACTACCTTCTATAAATTGCAGGGTAGGAGCTGTGAAGATACTTCAATGAGTCTTCTGGTAAATCTGAAATTAAATTTCTCTGAAGAACATTTTTTATAGAAGGAAGAAAAAACAAGAAGGGTGGCCAAGGGAGGAATCTTAAATTTAGAGCATTTTGACAGATTTTGGTTTTCTCTTTCTAGTATCACTACATCTATTAAGTATCATTGTAAACTGATGACGGACTACAGCTATAATCCCTATAAATAGCTATTTAAAAAAATTTAGCATCTCTTCAGACATCTAGAAACTATTTCCAAATTGATGCGCACTGATAAACAAAACTGTTGCAATCTAAGGAACTCTACCTCCTATTGTTAGTTACATCTATTTAATGAATACCAGATTATTTTTTAAAATTTTTGCTTACTGAAAAGCCTACAAGAAAGAGAGAGTGGAAATAAGCATGAACTTTCCCAGTTTGTGCAACACCAAGTGAAACCAGTTAGTTGCCAGTTTCAGGACTTTACTACAGGTATGAGAAGGAAAAAAAACATAAAAAAAAATAGAAGTTTATCTGAGTATTATACTCCAGTATGACCTTCCAGTAGCAAGAACAAGAAGGAAGGCTTATTTACATGTATTTATTTACTACTCTAGTCACATATAAAACGCTTATGTTGTTACTGAGCTGGAAAAGAGAGGGAAAGAAGGATTCAGCAAAACAAATTGATTTTAATATGTATTTTGCAGATAAAGCCACAAGTGATATTTTCTCTGAAAATGTTAAAAGCCATTGTTAAATTAGTAGAGTTATTCACCAGATTACTAATTCAGAACTGCTCTTAATTATGTAGAGAACAGTATGGACATACCTTGTGTATGGTTCACAGCTCGTCTTCAACAAAGACAGAAGAACTGGATAATGCTCATTGCTACAGTTGTTGAGAGCCTCTTTGTACAGATATGAAAGCAATTTAACACCCTAAAAAAATTGAAAAATATTCTAATATTAGGCAACAAACTTCACTACAACTTTAATAACAAAAGACTCAAAAAGACACAGCTTTACGTGTTTCACTAGACACAGAAGGCAGGATTGTTCAGCCTGGAGAAGAGAAGGCTCCATGAAGACCTTATAGCAGCCTTCCAGTACCTAAAGGGGGCCTACAGAAAAGATGGGGTGGGACTCTTCATGAGAGAGTGTACTGATAGGACGAGGGGTAACGGTTTAAAACCAAAAGAGGGCAGATTTAGATTAGATATTAGGAAGAAATTACTTACTGTCAGAGGGGTGAGACACTGGAACAGGCTGCCCAGAGAAGTTGTGGATGCCCCATCCCATTCAAGACCAGGCTGGATGGGGCTTTGAGCAACCTGATCTAGTGGGAGGTGTCCCTGCCCATGGCAGGGGGGCTGGAACTAGATGATCTTTAAGGTCCCTTCCAACCCCCAAACTATTCTATGATGCTACAATTCTTCTCACTTCCTCTAGCTATCTGCAGTTAAGATCACTTCATCTGAGATAGTTACCTCAAGCTCACTTTATAGTCCCTGGAGGAAAACAGGTATGTTCGAAGGTATGTTTAGAGCTGGACTCATTTGACTTGCTACAAACAACTCCTTTAGAATGCAATGAAATGCACTCTCAGGTTTATTTTGGGTCCTTTATTTAATTTAGGAATTGAAAACACAGGATAAAATTCCAAATTTCTATTATCTGGAGAAAGGATCATGGCATTCTAACCGGAGGTCCAAGGTCATATCTTTGGTAACAGAGAGACCAACACTAAATATTTTATCTAAAATCCTACCTAATTTTGAACAATATTAACATTGTAATCCAAACCAAACAAAAACATCAAATTAATTATCACCGTAGGAAATGAAGCACCAGCTCCGCCACTGATCCCCAGTGCTGTTGTTCCTATGCCACAAAGTTCAGCTAAATACCTAAAAAACAATATTAAAACATGTATTATAATTTCAAACAGAAGTCACCGAGATCACAGTGATGAACTTTGCTAAAGTTGAATATCCTACGACAACCCTACTGTATCAGCTGAATGATAACAGGGATAACAAAGAAACTGAATGTAAAGACCTTACGTGTTTTCCCCAGAATCTTCTGGATATAAAGAAATCTTTCTGTTAAAATAGAGGAAAAATACCAAAAGACTATGTAACAATGCCTGCATAACATTGTCTCTTTTAGTGTGTACGAAGAAATAGATTGCATTTTTCTGCTATGAAAAGCTTAAATATTTAATATTATTCTCTTACCTCAACTGACGACCTAATTTTCTGAAGAGAAAGCTGATTGTTAGCAGACTTAAAGTAGGAGGTGTTGACAAAACACAGGCTCGGTAATATTGAAGATACTTTCTCAGCCCACTTGTGAATGCCTAGTGTCAACAGAAAATATTTAAAGTCTTACTGTTAAAGCTGTTAATAATCTATCTACATCTCACATCAATTGCATCAGCATGAAAACAAACCTTTTACTAAAATAATTTGCATATGCAGGTAAGAGGGACTTGTATACCAAAGTAAGGGGAAAGTAAAAGTCCATGCAACTTCAGACATTCAGATTAGCCAGATGACTCCTCTATACTCTTTATATATCCATGGCATGGAGCCTGTACCCACGCACAGTATAATAAAGCACCTTGGTTCAGCTTCTTTGAATTGCCCTTTGAGGAGCTCATCATTCTCTAACAGCTATAATCTGAACCTGTTTCCTTCCTTTCATGCCTAAATTGGATACTGGAAAAAACTCGTCTTGAACTTTTTCTAACAAGACAAGGAGAGACCTTCTTATTCAACTTCTGTTAACATTGCTGTAACTCAAACCTTCACAAGGAATACATTTTCATAACCAATACTAACTTAATTCTATGCAGTAGAAAGAGATGAAATCCCTTGATATTAGAGAGTGTACGTACAGTTCAGCATAATATACAGAGGACTGACAGTGAAAATTTGCACTTAATTCTCAACTGAGAAAAAATTATTAAAGCTATCAAATATAGTATTTCCCTATTTCAATTTTTATTTTTAAAATATATATATATTTTATATATACACATACTGTATTTAAAAAGTTCTTGTATTTTAATTTTATACATGTTAATGTATAAATATGTAATGTTTCTAAAACATCTAAAAATTGTATTACTTTAGTCCTCAACAGAACAACATGACTGAACAAATCACACTTCAGGTAATGAAAATCTTTTACCATTTGTTTCAGCGCAAGCACACAGAACTGTGATTTAAACACAGCGCCATTATTCATTGCCGACCTGGGATGAGCATTACGCTAAAAATGCTATGCAGTTTTGCACAATGAAGAAATTCCAGCTTTACATGAAATCAAAGTTACCTTCTTTACCTAAGATAATTGGCCATTAAATCTTGACGATTTAATATAATTGTTTTACCTGAAAAACAAGTCCTTTGCTATATGCAGAATCTAAAACCGGCTGAAGAGAAAAACGACTTAGTCGTGTGTAATAGGTTCCATACTCTGCAACTTCCGAGAGTAGGTTGTGCATTGTCTCTGGTGAAGTTCCAGATACATATACCCCCTCCTTTATCACAAATGTCTGAGCAGCCTGAAAGGATATAGGAAGGAAAAAACAAGAAAGATTCAAATATTTCATAGCTGCATTCTGATTTAAAATAGCAAACATTCACACACAAAAATAACAGCAGACAGATTTTCAGTTTAGATACTCTGGTGACTGAGACTGTACAGCTAGGACAGTGTAATAAACATATTAAATTGTAGCAAAATTTCAGGAGTACAAAGGGTATTTTCAAATATACAGAATAGGACTCACTATCTAATTCGGTAAAGAAAATCCAATCTACAAAACTATTTGCCTATCTATTTTCGAGTATTCATAAACCTATTTTCACTTAGAGGGCTACAAATACTCAGCCTATTGCAATAACATCATTATTACAATACACAAACACTGCTCTATTGCCATTAGGTCACAATGAACTTTTTAACAGTATCCGCAACTGCAAGATCTCAAGAGAAATATATATATTGAAGAGGAAACCTCTTCAAAGAAGAAGATGCAACTAAGTGCAGTTAAAAATGTTCCATACCTGATTGAGTGAAAAGGTAGTGGATACCACACCAATGAGGACATTCAAGACATCCTTAACCAGTTCAGGTTCTTTCATTAGTATAAGCTGTGGATGCTGAAGTACAGTATTACTGAACAGTTGCAATTCCCCTTCTCGAAGTTTGTAAAATTTGTCAAAAGCTTCTCTCCCAGCTTCAGTAAGATATGGTTCCTCTTTTTTACCAGGTGGGCTGGCAGAATAAACACAACATTACAAGGTGATTATATGAAAAGAAGGAAATATATCTCCTGAAGAAAAAAAAGGCATTTCAGGATTTTACACAGCCAGTACTGACCACAGAAAAAGCTACTAGTAATATAGTACATTTTCAAGGGAATGCGTATTCTGTCAATAAAACTGTAGCCCAAACTCACTCCAGTGTAGAAACAGGTAGATAATTTGAACATCAGTTCAGAGACAGAAACCTCGACAGAGAATTACCAGCTTCTTTTGTGGCCTTCCCTGATGCAGTTTTCACATTTGGAAAATGAGGTCAATACATACCAGTTTTCCAGGGTTCATGACTTGTTTAATGCCTTGTATTAACACATTTTAGCTCTTTCCAGTGATGATTACTATCCCCTCCAAAACAATTTCTCCTTCTAATTCTTCCAAAAATTCTGAATTCTAGTAGCATGTATCACATGAAAGCTGTCGGGCATATGGTCTATATTTGACTCTGAAGACCCTTACAGTCTAAATGGCAGCAAGAAAAACTGTCTTGTACTCAGACCAAAGCTAGAGTGTGCTACAGCAGCTCTGAAAAATCATATCAGGGAATTTCTAAGTTTCTGAGCTTCTCAGGCTCAGAGTTGAAAAAACACTGTATAACACTGCAACAGACATATCACTAGATTATTACTTAAAATTACCAAAAACATACAGAGTAGTTCCTCCAAGAATCAGGCACACCACTATCCATCAGGAATGTAAGGAAGATACCTGCCATACCTGCCTTTTTTTTTTTTTTCCAGTTTAGGGAAGCTAGGAAGCTTTAACAGGGCTATATAGAGCCTTCTCTCAGGAGATGCATCTTCTACTCAACAGCCAAAAAAACTACAACTCTAACTACACCATCAAGAAGTCTATTACAACAATTTCTGATTTGGTTACAGAGAGGGAAAAGGAATACAATACTGTACAATACTAGGAGATATGGGTTTAATTATTCTCGTGCTCTACAACTACCACTTTCTCTTTTGAAACTGAAAATATGGAATCATTTTAGACTGAGATAAATTGCATAGTGCATACGAAGTCAGATTAGTTAGAAAAATTTTGCATTTCACACAAACAGCAAATGTTCTCGTAATACTTTCAATGTTTTTGACAAAGATGATTTTCTCTCTTCCTATGAAACAGCTGCAATCTAAGAACTAGACCTTTATTCCTTTCTCAGTCATTAATGCAGTATATTGAATCCTGTGAATTAAATATGCACATGTCACTATTTATACTGAGGTCACTTGGAACTAAGATGAAATGCACCTTAATACATTTGCATATGATGCATAGTAAGTTTGCCAGTAACATCAGACACATACTATCCAATTCTTTCCCAACATCTTCGTTTGCTGGGTCCATATGTAAGCACTGCATCCCACAAGTCTATGTCTGGAGTCATGCTCGGCTCTGACTGAGAATCAGGAGTCAGATTGGATGCTGACTGGAATCCCTCATCTTCTGACTGGTCTATACTTTGAGGAACCTGTCAGAGAGAGTTCAGATGTTATACATGAAAACATTTTACTGAAGAAACATATGCTAATAAAGAAGATGTTCCGCTATCATTCGTGATCAAGTGACTCTACATGCTCAACCTGTGCCATCCACCCTCCCTTTACATCTATATTAAGTTTCTCCTGTAAGCGTATAGTCCCACAAATTGACAATCTGAGGTCTGGATATTCAACAATATGTAACACTAAGAGAATCACACTGCTCATTATTTCATTTGCGCAAATGATCCAGGCCCTAATTCTTCAAATTTGTAAACATTTTGTTAACTATGACTATCATAGTTTGTTCCCTTATGCTTATTCACATGCAGAAAGTCTGCAGGTGTCCAAACAGTGTACTTGCCACATCCTCAACTCCCACTCAACAGGAGCTGTATGTACAGAGAAAAGTAGTCAATTTTAGTAAAAGACAATCATATCCACATAAAAAGCATGTTCTTCAAGAAACTGCAAATTTTCCAGTCTGATGGAAAGAGTACAGCACTTAGTAAAGTTCCGCCTCCCCTAAGTTACAACTTACATCCATATGTGTACACTGAATGGTACACGAGTTTTCTTTTTCAATGTGTCTGCCTTCAAGTTTCAATTAAGACCCTGAGTTAAGGGAATTGCAGGAGCTATCCATATGTTAAGCAGAGGAAAGAAAATGAGGATTAAAAGTACAGAGGTATAAAAAACCTACCTAGACACAGTAAAAATGGAAAGAAAGAAAAAAAATCCAAAAAGTTTATCTGGTACCTCTATGAGAATAAAACATAGCAAAAATAAAGAGAAGGGACAGCAAAAGGCAAAAAAAAAGACACAGTTGAAACTGTACACACTGAAAAGGTAAAAGGACAGTGGGAACTACGAGGCTTAATGAAATATAATAACTGAAAAAAATGTTTTAAGATACAACAAGCCAACAAGAAAATACAGGTTAGGCAATGTAACAACAAAACATACATTCAGACAGGCATGCTTATGCAGTCAGACTGAACAGCAACAAGAAAGCAACAATGCAAAGGAGTTCAATATACAAAGCAGGCAAAAATGCAAGTAAAAGATTACCAGGGTGGGGAAGGCACAGATAGAGCTGATGGCTTAACTGCATAAAGCCTATGGCCACACGATGGTTTTGTACACTGCTATAGGACAAGACCAAGGTTTTTGTTATCATACGTCTTTGTATCCAAAAAAGCTTATCTGGTTCTGAGCAAAGAAAAGGATCCCTGCTCCATCTTAAATTCCAACACTGTATGCTTCCATTACAAATTAAATAACTGCCTATATTTTAAACTATAGTTTCAAAGTGGCACGTGGAAAGCATGCATACACTCTTAAGTCCAAAACTAATGATATCATACTTTAATTGCAAGTCCAGACAAATCTGCATTGTCAGGCACTGGCGGTAAATCCAACTTGATGTCCATATCATACGTACGGCTATGGACAAGAGCACCGAAGAGCGAGACCCGTGTTTCTCTCTCAAACTTGTCACCAGCAGGACAGTTCTGTGAGAACAACCCTATGGCAGGGAGTCCAGTGCCAGGTGCAGCCTCCATTATCTGAAGTGTCTTTTGAATTGTGTCATTGAACTGACATTCTTCGTTTGTTATTAGAGATTGTATATCAGCTTCAAATACACTTACATCATAATAATCATAACCTTGATATTTGACATTTCTCCCAACATATTTGTTGTTCAAAAAATAGTCCTTTTTTTGTGGTACAAGCTGAGGAGGACCTGTTCCAGCAAGCTGTACTAAGAGATCCAAGACAGAATTAACTTCAGTAAACGGTAAGCATTCAGTTGTTTCCAGTTCCTCCACAAGATTCTCCAGTCTATCCGCTTGAGCACCTAGGCCACCAACTCTCAAGTTGAAAGACAGCATCAAAACCTTGTTTTTCACTGGAAGCCTGGAAACATTTGATTGCAGCTTACGAGCCTCATCTTGAAAAAGGTTTATGAACAGGGCATTATAAGCAACCCTTTTGAGATTTTGCTTAGCCATTCTCTTGCTGATCTTCCGCCTGCCCAGGTGGACCTTCCATGGCAAACCTGTCAAGTGTGCTTCACACAAATCATTGAACAACTGCGTAATGCTCTCCATTTTAAATTGTCAGGTTACAGCAGCTACAGTCTGGGTCCCTGGTTTCATGTGAAGACCTGAAAAATATCAGGAAAAGGAAGAAACACTTGTAACGTGTATGAGAAACTGCTGAGTATGCTTTAACTTAAAGTGAGACAGCCCAAAATGAGAGAGAAGAAAATTGACCTAACACATATGGAGGACGTGAGCTATAAAAATAACACTATGACTTTGATCACAAGCAAAGCAATGGTGGTGCAAGCTGAATTCCAGACGCCCCATTTTGCTCGGCAGATTGAAATAGAACAGAGCAGGTTGTCCTGATCTAAGACAGGATACATGTGGGAACACCTTCAAAAGCTTTACCACTCCAGCTTTTCTCAGGAGACGTCGGCCACCTCCCTGCCTCCCACCTGCGCAGGGCCCTCAGCAGAAGCCACGGGGGCCGTGCAGAGAGCGGCCCAGAAGATGCGGCTGCTGACGGTGACAGGCAGCGCAGGCCTGGCCTGCACGACACCGGCCGCCCCTGGGCCGGCTCTGAAGCACCCACCGAAAAGGTGCGGGGGTTGCCAGCACCACCCCGGAGGAGCTGCCGGCGGCGGGGGCTTACCCTAAGGATCAAGCTGGGCCCAGCCCTTCCACCCCGCGAAACGCCTGCCAGCCTCTCCCTCACCCCCCGCCAGGGCACGCCGACAGCGACAGCACCGTCCCCTGCACAGCCCCGCCACCCCCGGCCCCTTCCACCCTTTTCCCGCCGTACCTGGGGCGGGTCCCCGGGGGTCGGCGGGAGCGGGACGCCGCCGCCGCCTCCTTCCCTCAGCGGCGGCCGCCGCGCAGGGCGCCGCCGACGTCACGGGAGCGCGACGGGCCGCGGCGGCGGGGGGAGGCGGCGGCCGCCCGGCCCCGCTGCCGGGGTCTGCCCGCGCTGGAACGGAGCCCCAGGTAGGGCGGCTGTCGTGGCGCCGTCCCTGAAACGGCGTGGGCCCGCCGGCAGGCAGGGGCAGGAGGCACCGAGGCCCTCGCGGCCCCCCACGCCGTGGTAGCGCCGCGCCCCGCCGCCGATCGATAACCCGCCGATTTAGACAGTTCGGGGTTTCTAAACCATTCCTGGCATACTTCTAACGCTGTCACTCCGTTTACCGGAAATAACGCGCTATTGCCAGAAAGCAACGAACCACGCTTGTATTGCGTCCCGGCGTGCAGAATGTCACCGCAGTCCTCTGACAGCGTTCGCAAACTCCCCCAGGAGTACACATTTTTTTTCTCCTAATTCATGTTTTAATAAATTTGATCAAGGTCTTAGAAAAATATATATCCAAATACAACACTGGTGTCATTCAAACACTGGCTGTCGGCTTAAGTTGAACGAGGGGCAGGTAAAAGGAAGTGAGCTATTTCTTAGAAAATGCTTTTTCCTTGAAAATGTTTTCTCCAAAAAAAATGTTGAGGTTTTTTTCTGTTTTGGTTTGGGTTTTTTTTCAGGGAGAGAGTGGGAGGGAGAAGAATAAACCAACAAATCATCTGTTCTGAAAAGTTCTGAAATTACAGTTTGGCTGTTGCCCAGTTTCCAATCTAAAGTAAATACTTTTTTGAGTTTGAAGTCAAGTTTAAAGAAATTCTGAACTGCAACAGAACATCATGTTCAACTTTTGTTTGTGAAAATGTGTGACGTGGCTTTTGGTTTCTTTTGAAATAGATTTTAATTTCAAAATGTTTACGTATCGTGTATCATTTCCCGTCCAGCAATAACTGAAAACCAGTATGAATGAGAAGGGAATCACTGGGAACAGTTATAAAAAGAGAACTGTGAAGACAGATTTTAATTATTCAAATTACATCCCAGTAGCAACACCAGTATAAACATAATGTGACCTTTTGATTTCAAACACTTCAAATTATGGAAGCCACAATCACAGGAAAAGGGCTCTTGAAAATGAGCACTAGATCGTATGTGGAATGCTGCAAAACAAGGCACACTATGGCTATTGCCTCGGGATGTTTATTTAATTTTGAGAATTCACATGATGTCAGCCTTAGGCCACTACCAAATCTCAGGGGGGAGGGTTGGGGTTTTACTTGTTATAGAGACAATTTACATTTGAAAAGAGGGCAGAGTGAAGTCCTCTTTATACTGCTTTATTCAATTATGTATTTATAATTTTATATATGCAAAATATTTTTGTTTTCTCTCATGGCTGGTATAGTTCGGGAAATTAAACTTAATCTCAACCACACGGGTGTGATGTAGGAAATCCGTACACTATAGCTGTTCAGCTGCTTTTCTTAACTCCTTGCAATTGACAATTACTCATTAGAAAAAGTAAGGGTAGACCACGTTAGGTGAATCCTTTAAATCAGATGATGAAATGGAAGTTCATTAGTCTGAAGGTCCTGTTGTTAAGTTTAAACTCCCAATGAAATGGTGGTGGTGGCAGCAGTGCAAGCACTTTGGTATTGTATTGAATAATATTAAACTGTTATGGTTATCATGATTGCTCATTTCAGATTCCTGTCTTCTGGACTTCTTTACCGTCCATGCAGTCAAGGTACTGCATACGCAAGTCTGACTTTAAAGTGACATAGGCCCCAATTTGCAGTAATGAAGCGCAGGAGTTGTTTTCAAGTGTCAGTCTTGAATAATTAGTGCCAATATAGAATTTGCAAGCACAGCTCTGTAGCTGAGAACGTGGATTTTAAGTATTTTAACAACAGGAGACAATTGTGAATGGCTCTTATTCCGTTTAGAGATTGACTCTCATCCTGATGATTTAAAAGGCACCATGAAGAGCAACGTTTCCTTTTTCTTCTGCTGTGTAAAATGATTCTGAAGTGAAGTCAGTTTCTTGAAATCCCATCCTTCACTGAAAAGAACAGCAATAAGAAAAACAGTTATTGATCAAGCTCATACCACAATTGCCAACCCCATAAGAACATTTTTATTGGAACCAGACCACTGCTCTCGGCCATTTCTTCTGAAAGAGAGCAGGGCATTTTCTGTCAGAGAAATGCCCACCTTTACCAGTGTTTTTCTGTTGAAAAACAAAAGTACTTAGCAGAGAAATGTTTCTAGACAAGTATGCTTGAAAACATACATACCTGCCTAATCTGATTCCTATACAAATGCAGTATGTGATCCTCAGCTATTTGTGCATGTACTTTAAGCACAACTAATCACTACTGAGTGATTTGTGGGCAAGTTAAATGTAAACAAAAATGTAACCTGATTCTGCACTATATTCAGAAAACACATTAGCAATTAGAGCCAGTGCACACTTTATTAATCATTCTTTAAGCACATAATATTTTGGTAGTTTCATTTCAAAATTCTGGAATAACAGTATTCAAAGTTCCCAAGGGTACAGTTATTATGCTATGAAATTGGGTCCTTTCTGGCTCAAGTGGCAGAATTAAAAGCATTCAGAGTTTCATCCTTTTCACATTAGATCAATGTGCTCCCACTGACTTTAATATCCCATTGACTTACAGGATCCAGCTGTATTTTATCATCTTTTCAGAAACTTGCATATATGCATAAGAACTGAAGATAAAAACAGACAACTTACCTGAACACTGAAGCATTTTCCATTCCTGCTGCAACTGGTCTCTTAGTATTTTTATTTTATTTACTTTTTCTTGGGTAGGAGGTACATAAACTCCAAAGTGAGGTGTAGAAGCACCCACTAATGCTTTGGCTACGCTTTGCATTAAATTTGTCTCTGTGTCCTATTTAAGAAGAAAAAAACCAATACTCCTGGGAATCAAACTTTGTTTCATTAATAAATATTTTAAAACAAGCTTTTGTAATTATGTTGCTAATATTAGTAGCAAGAATGAGCAACTTTCAATTTTCAAATAAAAATGTGTCAAAATGGAGAATTTTTTCCTGAAAAATGTGAATTAATTTTTATCTTTAAAACTTGGGGTTTTTTTTCAAACAGAGAAAGAATGACAGTTTTTCTTTTGGGACTGAAAAGAAACTGAAAAGTGCTAGGTTAAAGGTATAAATTGTTAGGGGGGAAGGGGAGCATGGAGCTTGTTTACTTCATTCATCATTTATTCTCTAGCTGTAGAAAACAGTGATATATTTTGCTTCATCAAAAAGTGACATTTTTTGGACTCCTGACAGTCTAAATCAACGTCATTTGCCCACAGAAATTATATTCTGAGGTGTCCATAGTATATGAGGATTATTAATATTTATTTTGAAGACTGTAACACCGTTTTATTTTTAAAAGATAGAAGTCTTTTTTCAATTATTCTAAAAAGCCAAGCCCATGCATTGGAAAATCCTCACACATTAGTTAATCCTGTTATAGAGCTACCTGCGGAGTACCAATATAAAAGTATCAGTCATTTCTTAAAGATGTATGTCTAACTTCCTTTCTACCCCTGAGTTTACCCTTCAGAGTATCAATAATTCTTGCCATTCCATACTCCTAATTAGTAATGTGCAAATACACTGTTTCTGTATACTGTATATCAAGGTACAAATGATATTAGCTTAGACAATTTACGTATCAGCACTGTAAATTAAAACAAATAGCATTTGAGAAGACTACAGAATAAAGTATGTAAAAATCCACTTTCTTGGCAGCTTAATGACTAGTATGTCTTTAATTGGATACTTGCTAGGAAGCAGATTAGAATAAAATTGCATACATGAACAACTATTCATTGTTTCTCATTGAAGAACTAGAAGGCACAAAAGCAATGGGAAGTTACTGTTTCACAGAACACACAGAGAAATTGTGTTACTCACAGCCACAAGATGCTGCAGAGGCCAAGAGTGTAAGATGAGTTCTTTAAGAGATTAGACAAATTCATGGAAGATACGCTCACTGGCACTTATCACACACTGGTCTGGATACAGCCTCCGACTTCCTAAATTTAAAAATCCTTAATGTGGTAGTGTATGGAAACACTAGAGTAGGGAAAGATCCATACAGTCTTTATTTCCTTTCCCATGCTCTCTGTCAGAAACACAAAGCTTGGGTGGATTTGTCCTTAGTTATGTTATTATGGCAATTAAGTTCACTTAAAGGATATGTGCCATTTTAATTTATTTTCTGCATGATGGAAGTTGTATGTGACAAAGTACAGCATGGGGGAGAGAAGGAGAGGAAATTTAGTGTTTTATGATAAACTGGACAATGGGCTGCTTTCAATCACATTTGATGGCAAGAGGTCATATAATTAACAGAAAACAAGTGTTTCTTTTCAGGAGACAACTCTGAGCTGTGAATCCCAGATGGAAAGGGAAGTTAATCCCCAAACTGTGGTAAACTATTAGAACAGCTACTGTCTATAGACATAACCATGGGCTTGTATTCATGGCTCAGCTTCTCAGTCATGCAGGCTGCCTACAGCTCAGTATGCAGCTGTGTCTGGTCTTGTTCTCAGGCCAGAGAGAAACTTGGGCTATTTGTGTCGTGAACTCGGGGATACCAGACAGTGGTATACAGCCAATATTTTCTACTGGGCAGCTTGATGCAGCTCATGCCAAGCATGCTGCTGCTTGATTTGAGTTCTGTCCTAGGCACTTTGAAATACCACAGCTTAGCACTACTTCTTACCTCGATCACTGCAAAAATTCGAGACTCAGCTAATCCTTGTAGTAAAGCAAAAAGCAGAGAAATCCCACTTATTCCAAGGCTCCTGTTTGGTCCAACAGCTATTACTGTCAAGTTAGGTTGATAACTGTATGCTACAGGAAGAATTAATCCAAGTACAGCAGAAAAGAAGTCGTTTCCTTCAGCATCCTTTAACAACAGTGAGAAACTGTTTAGCACAAATGTAAAGCCCCAAATTCCCAGATATAAAACAACATAGTAAGGTGAATCTCAAAAAGCTTCTGATTGACCTAGGAAACAGGATGCTGATCTATTTGCACAGTGATTTTTATAATAAACAGGCAGATTATTCATATTTTCCTTAGTATCTTCACATTGTAATTCTGCCTTCTTGAAGATGAACTACAGTAGCTACTGAAGGTTTCCTCAAACCTATGCATTCTAATACACTCTAAAGATCTGTGAAGGAGCAGTGTTCTGACAACGGCAAGAAAAGGAAATATTTTCAAAGGTCCAAAGTGCAGAGAGGGGTGTAATTCTCAGTGTCAAATTATGAATTTGTAAATCTATTATTTCTGTTAAAAAAGTTCTTCTCTTTTGTTGTTTCCAGAAAGTCAAGCTTACCTCTTTCCAGTTTAGAGAAATGTAGTGTTTGGAGCTGGCCTTTCCAGGCTGTTCTTTCTCAGAAATATGTATGATGAGTATTTTTCTGTAAACAAAAACCGCATCTGAGTATTTCACCAACAACTTCAATGAGATAAAAAGATCTTTTCTTCCATCATTCTTTAAATACTAATTCATAACACAGGAGCAAATAACTATTTGCATTACTACATGCCATAATGTAAACACCAATTAAAACTGAAATATTTTTGATGTATTTTTAAAGAGTATTAAAGACTATGGGCAAATTACTTCTAAGAAAAAGGGGAAGTGGCAAAAAAAGTTATAGAGAAGTAAAGATGACTTTCAATAAGGAACTCAGCATCATCAGTATGTGTCTCCTGCAGTTATAGGGGGGTACACACTATATAATTAATAATTGCCTTCTTTATTACTTTCTATTTTCAATAACAATCTAGATTTCAATTACTATAGAAGGACTATACTTTAAACCTACCACTAAACTCACAGAGTGACACTTAGAGATAAGTTTGTCTTTAGAGATATATTTGGGGATGTTTTGTATTTTGTCTCAAGCTAAACTTAATGAACATCAGCTCACGACTGATTCCTTAATGCAGATTTCATCATACGTATGGACATTTAGGAACATTTATAAAGCCTTTGAGATCTGACTCCCTGAAGTAAAGAGAAATCTCACCCATCTTCTGTGTTTGGTATGATTTGCATGTCTCCAACAAATACACAAAGCACTCTGCAGAAAACAAAGAAAAATATACATACATTTACATCTAGAAGTAATTTTTTCAATTACTGCAATTTCTTTAAAGAGTTTGCACGTAGATTAGATGCATAAAAAAGAATGTGTATTGTTTCTGAATCTGGTCCATTAGAAGCATAAAGAAAACACATTTGTGACAGCTCAAGGGAACTCCTTTTCTCCCATCAAATGCTGGGGAGAAAAAAAACAAAACCAAGAAAATGTCCTCAGGCCAAAAACAACTGAACTCTGACAAAGAAAATGTAGGCTAGCACAGCAGTCATCCTTAAAAATGTTTTGCCTTTAGTAAGGCAAAAGGTTTTTGCTGGCATATACAATATTGGCTGTACTACATATTGAAAATGCTATGCGTATGGAGATGCTATTTGTTTTAAAATTAAGGTTTCAAAGGCAATTTGCGCTATTTCACACACTTTTACCTTATTTGTACATCTTGTCAAAGGGCCCCAAATGCAAAAGATACAAATTCACCTTTGAAATCCAAAGCGAACAGAATGGCTTAGTGCAACAGCAACAGAAACAGAAGATGCAGGTGATTCTGCAATTCCATTGCATACCTAGAAAATATATATTTTCATTCAGAAATAATTAATGCTGTATAAGATTGTGTGGTTCCCTATTTGTAACAACTGTATTTTTACTTGTTTATATTTATGAAACAAAGCTACAGCTGTATGAAAGGGATCTTAATGTTCTATCACAGTAGGGTTAAGAAAATGTTATTAATTCATTTTCTACAGAAAGGCTGTATTTGATTATTACGCCAAGAGCTGTTCTGTTGCTTTAAACGTATAGTGCTGTGCTGAAAGGCAACTGTAAAAATAGCTTTTGCAGGGCAAGGTCATCTTTACTGGTTCTCTCATTAGTCTGCAGATCGGATACACTCAGTATGCCAGTAGGTAAACTGCACCAGAAAAATACACCCTATGAAAAGGAGGGCGTCCCTGAATTCTAATTCTGATTCTTCCTTTAACCTAGGCAAGATATTCCTTTCTGGAAAACACAATGACAGTATTACTCAGTCAACCTTTCAGTGTTCCTTTGTGTTGTGTAGTGCTTTGAACTCCACATGAAAGCTAAGCAGAAAGATAATGCACGCTCCCCCTCCTCTTTGCATCTGTCAACACAAAAAGCTCAGCTTAGCATTTGCAACTCATAAAAGTTCTATTTCTTTTTGCCAGTTACCTTTCTTTTTCACCTATTTATAGGCTCTCTTAGAGGTATGCGCAATCTGTAATGTTAGAAATTTGTCCCTGAGATCTACATATGTGACTTCCAAAAGCAAGATGGTGGCTTACAAGAAAGAAACCATTCTGGCAGTTAACTCTTCCTCGCAGGCCTGGTACTTTACAAACAGCTTTTCATTCCAAGGGGGAGACTGATTTATTATGATGTAATAATCTCTTGTTTTCTTAACTTGTTTGCAGTTTTCCTTTATGTATAAAATCTTGGAGAAGCAAAAAATACAAATGTGCACTCTCTAAGCCTGCCTTCTCTTCAGTCCTGACCCTGCAAGAACCAAAATGCTGGATTGGAATTATTCTGTTCAGAATCACAGCATACAGTGGGGTTTTCAACAGCTCCACTAAAGCAACATGTGTGTGTGTGTGTAAATCAAACTTACTCTTGAGTAAATTGTTGTACAAATAATGGTAAGTGGGTGCAGCTGCACATAACATGGCACCTTATAATAAAGGATAATGCAGAAGTAAACTCTCTCCTAAAGACAGAAGGCAAAGCTCTGTGCACTGAGATAGGAAAATTTTTGACATTTCTTGCTCAGATTTCTTGCTGCTGCTCCGTGGTGCTTGATACACCAACTTCTGCTCCCCTCAACAGGAAGAACTGAATGCCTGGCTCGCCTGTACATCTGATAGTGATGAGAAGGTTATTACTGACTCATATGCTGTGACTGCAGAAAAGTAGGACAGCGTCATGCCCGAAGATCATTAGAAAGATGTCTTGAGGTTAACGACTATCCCTAAATTGTTTTTTCTCATCTTGTATACTCACTCTTGTAGCTAAGCCCATTCTAACTGAGATTAGTGGGGTCATAACAGTAATACCTGGACAACAATATAGTAGAAGCAGAAATCAGAGGAATCCAACTCTCCCTCCACCCCCCAAGATCAAAGCAGTTTATTATTACCTCCTTCTTAAGTATTTTATCCAGGATGGCCAACATACTGCCAAGAGAGAGCAAAGTTTTGTCCTCTTGCACAAGGTCTGCATAAAAGCCACTGTAAAATAAATTATATGAAGAAAAACTAGGTTACAGGCAATAATGTTTTCGAAGAGGACACTGATAACAGTACTTTGTAGTTAGTATTGACGGGGCACATTTTGTATAGGTGCTACACATTCATTCTCAAAACCCTAGCTTTAGCAGGAAGATGACAACACTGTTGCCTGACAGTCTTGAGTTCTCTAAACCTGTCCCCATTCTGCACTGGAAAGAAAATAAAAATGTCTGACAAAATTCAGGAAATAGAGTCCTGTCAAAATTAGACTTTCTAAGACAAAAAGTTGAGCTTCTCAAATCAGACCAGTTTGGAATTTTTTTCAGCTAAAAGTGAACACAGAGCTTTAAAGCACCTTCCTAGCAAAACCTCTTTCTAAATGAATACATTTGCGCTAACTGTTCTATCTCCATTGAAATAGTTTCTCTAAAAGTATTCTGATTAGTTCTTTAAAGGACTTCAAGGCTATGAGCGATAATCAACACCAACGTCTTCATTTTTCAAAGGAAGAAACTCTGGCTATAATTGAGTAGACTAAGGCCAAAAAGATGACCACGGCAGAGACAGAAGTAGATGACAGTCTGTACAGAGACCTCTCATCCTCATAATTATATTGGAAATCCAATACATAGGACCAACCTGACAAGAGCTTTTAGATCAGTTTTGTCCATTTCCTTCACCAAATGAATGGGTACAGGGAGTAAATCTGCTGAAACTTTAGCATCAGTTGTTGCTGCTGTTTTGACGGGAGGCACTGGAAATAGAATATTTTTCATGTGCAGTTCCAAAAACCTTTCTACTTTGACAGTTTCATCATTGTTAGTCATCTTAGATTCATGTTCTGTGGAGGGATTTGGATTAGCCTTCTTTAGTAGGTGCAATTTGGTGCTCAAATTTTGTAAAAATGATGTGTCTAGAGAAAAATAAAAGAGGGGTTTCACATGTATTAATTCCTGAGCAATGTGTTAATATTTGGTTACATTTGTTTACAAAATGGAGTACATCTGTAGTCATAGTATGCATATTTATTTCCATGCACTAGCTAAAATCTTTCCTGCCACAGATGTTATCTTTCAGTGCTGCTACATTTGCTTCAATCTAGCAATTACGTCTGTATTTCTGACACCGAAAACAGCATCCTCAAACAAAGATATCAAAGCACTACTTTTTGGCAAGATGTTTGCCAGGTTCAGAAGTTCTTTTCAGACCAGCTGAGGATGTGGCCCTGAATGAAGCCTCACACTGCTTCATCAGTCACTTGATGAATAACCGGTAGTTCAATTATTTTAATCCACTGGTATTAATCTTAATCATTTTGAATCTCTGTATGAATCCATTTACCAATCACATTTGCTTGAAGAAAGAGATGAGTAATTACCTTCATACATCAACCATTTCCAGTAGGGTTTATGCGCTGCTCTCACATTTTGAATAGATTCAATTGCACTACAAAAGAAACAGGATTAACAGTATCAGCACTAATGAAAATACAGGAAACATAATTTACCTCAATGGAAAAACAAAACCAAAAAAACCCAACTGAAAATGAACAAACCCTGGTCTATTCCAAGAATGCAGAACAGAAAAATAAAGAGAATGAGAGTCAATGGGCAGATTGCTTGGAAAGATTAGATGCAAGAGTCAAAAAAGGAAAGTGAAGAACACATGTGTTATGTGCCTTTTAAGTATACGTTTGCACACATTGAGTGAAATCCTAACTATGCTGTTAGGATGTTTATATGTGGGACTGATTCAGGCCCAATATTCAGAGTGCTCTACTAGGTCAGATTCACCACTGTGCAAACACAATTTTACTGTCTCCAAAAAGGTTAGACCCTGAGTTTAATTTATCCTGGTGCAGCTCTACACAGTCGAGTGCTTTCACACCCCAGGCCTCGATACTCCAAATTCCAGAAACACAAGGAGTCATCAAGACTAGCTCTGCACAGCATCCACTCTCACTGATGAGAGAGAGGCTAGCTCCAGCTATTGCTGTACTACAGCAACTGAAGTGGCTCTGGAGTCTGAAGAACTAATCCTTCCAATTACATACTTTCCCAAATACTGGATGTTATTAACTGCCTTGATTACAGCAGGACTGTCTCAGCCTTGAGTGAGATGGATCTCCACAGGATAACAAGGCCCAAGGATAGATAGCATAAAATTATAAGCCATTAAGACGTTTTCGCAACTTGAACCCATTTCAGAAACAAAAGCATACAAAACTGTACCTTGGATGACTATTTAGGAAAGTAAGTTATCCAAAGCAGAAAATAATACATCATAAAGCATCATATTAAAACCCTGCTTCCGCAAAATGTTCCAAGCATGCATGTCTTTTGTCTCTCTGACAAATATGTGGGTTGTTCTAAAATTCTTCATATGCTTACCTTAGGCAAGGCGCCATTTCTCCAGTTATTTGAGGTACTGGATCTCCAAGCAAAGTTTTTACAGTCATGCAGACTGATTCAGACAATGACTTTAAGTGGTATCCACCCTAGAAAAAAGTATTTCGTGTCACCTAAGGAACAAGTACTTCTAACATCTATCTGGATATCATAATGGAAAATAAATTAAACTTTTGAAATATATCAAATTTTACAGAAACGGAAGATGATATGCAAGTACATCTAAGTCAATGATTTTCAATATGAAAAGAGTAAATTAGAGGCTACTTGCTGAACTTCACCGGCATCCCATGAATTCAACTCACTTTATCATGGTTCGATTCATTTTGGAAATCAGTCAAGACTTTGCCTTGAAAACCCTGGAAACATACGCCTTCTCCATTCCTATCCACGATATGCTATCTTCAACAGTTCTTGTGGAAGATTCCTTAGAAGGCAAATACTATCACTGTCCTCTAAAATGTCTGCACAAGGGAAATCTCCCACAGTCTGACACTTTTAAGATATGGTTGTCCTAACAGTTTGGCAGAATTTGGAAAACAACTGAAGATAGATTTAAAACTGCTAGATTGCAGAAGATAGACTGCTTCATGCATACTGCCTGTGGAGCAGTCACATCATCTGTATTAGGAGGGGATGCTTATTTGCACTTCAGCTAGTAAACAGAAATATCTATAATAACCTGCAGGAGAGAAGGATGATGGAAGAAAGGTCACGCAAAACAGAGGTCAAGTGAATCAATTCATAAACAGTTCACTCTTGGAGACCTTGTTGGCAGTATTATTTCCACACACTTATTTACCTGAAAAGCCACCATTTTTCTAACATGCAGCAGAAATAGGGAATTGAAATCTAGATTTCAAAAGGAGGAAACATTTTTAATTGTTTTTTAAAAAAAAAAAAGAGTTCTTAAGAATAAAGAGGCTTTTAATCAAAAAAGAGGAAATTTAGTAAGGGCTCCATTACTAAGTAAGAGTATATTTAGGTTAAAGCTTTTTTTTAAACTCTCCTGGAGTAAGACATACTTGTAAAAACATTGGTAATGCAGCTTATTCACTAAATACATTTTCATGAGTTTGGAACTGTCCAGAGCAGCAGACTAGTCACTGTTCACAAGAACTGAACATACCCGTGGAGGATATTTTTTTTTGAACAATGAGCATATGCTCCTCTGCTTCAAAATTTTAAGTTAAAAAAAATCAGTTTTTAAGACATGCATTTCTTCTAATTTAGAACAGCATTGTCAAATCTTAGCCATTTTTGCATTCCTGATTCTCAAAAGAAAGATAAAAAGAATAAATTATTTTGTTAAGAAGTTTCACTTCCTAGCTTCTAGCTTGCCCTGTGTGACTCTAATACAAAGACCCTTCCCCTGGGAGTATATTTCCAAAGTCTTTACCTCTAGGACGACACACAGCTTTCCATTAGCTAACTGCATCAGGAAATGAGTAAGGTGGGCAAAAACCTCAGGAGTGGCATTCATCTGACCCTAAATCAAAGAAAAATTTTTAAGAGATAAAAGCCTGAAAAAAAACCCCATTGGCAACTCCCCCAGCTATGATCTGAAATACATGAGTCTGAGTTGGAATACCGAAACACTTGCCTCTCATTGTATCTAACAAAACGCTGAACCAACTGCTTTAAAGGAAGGTGCAAAAAACAACACAGTAATTATGCCTATGGGATAATTTGTCTTTACATGTCTTGTTGCAGTATTTAATGAGCTGGGGTCAGCTTAAGGACTCAAACATGTATTTTTAGCTTGGTCAAAGTGAATTTCACCTAGCAATCACAGGACTTTTAAGAGGTAGGAATATTTTGCAAACAGATTCATGACTGACAACACAAAGGCCACAACAAGTTACTTACTTCAGGGTCTCCAATTCCAGAATCATATCCAGAGGAGACAAGAACCAGTTCAGGGTCAAACTGTTAATAAAACAGAGAGAGTTGTAGCACATTCTTATGTCCTATTTTCAATTTCGTACTGGATTTCAACTGTACCGTGTTCATCTGTTTTTTTCAGCTAGAATATGAACACAAATACTCACCTTGAATAAAAACTAGGATTACCCTTTTATACTGTTTTCATTCCTGCTGGACAAGTGGCAGATTTATATTGATTATTTAAAAGCTAACATTCCATAAATATTACTCAGTTGATCAGGACATTATTCATACCAGCAAAAATAATGTGTTAACTGTGCTACTGTCAATTACTGCATTTCTACAAGATATTCAATGGTACCTGCTTAAGAAGTACTTAGGAAGTAGTCTTTGGTTTTGCTATTCAAACAGCAGAGCAGTAAAAAATTACCTCAAAAGCCATTGGAAGCAACACATGGAAAAATGCAGCAAGATAATCTGAATTTCCCATCCCAACCTGCAAAATGTGAGAAATACAGGTCATATTTTCCTGTTGGAATAATAAATTTTCTAAGGTTCTTCAAGGCTTTAGGGAAAGATAGTATCAAAAGTTAAGGGAATTTTATGAGGTCAAGTAAAACAAACTCAATTTCAGTGAAGTGCATAAATATCCACTATTTTTCTCACCTCCTGAAACACCTTCTGTTTTGATGCCTAGGCAAGATATTCAAGAAAAAAAGAATAGGTGCATGTTTCTCTCCCTTTTTCTTTTTTTTTTTTTTTTTAAACATTATCATATTCTCAGCCATATTTCTTAGCAGACATTCCACTGACAGGAAGGAGCTACACTGTGCTAAGACATCTGCCAAGCAAGTGAAGCAGTGCACTTCTCCGAAAGTGTTATGTAAAGCATGAGATAGAAAGCTATTGCATTTACTTTGTTGTGCAGTAAACAACATTTACCTTATTCCAAGGCAAATTTATGTTAAAACCTTTTCCTTTTCCCAGACCCACAGCATCATAATCAGATTCTTT
This sequence comes from Burhinus oedicnemus, assembly GCA_008921705.1. NCBI lineage: Eukaryota > Metazoa > Chordata > Aves > Charadriiformes > Burhinidae > Burhinus > Burhinus oedicnemus. Next base: position 2,817,039 of record VFFE01009028.1, read on the forward strand.
GAGTGATGGCCAGAATTCCTGATGCTCATAGCGATGCCAGGAAAAATACAAAATACTGAAAGATACAAGAAACAAATCCAACTTGATGAAAAGGTTCTGAAATTGATTTTATATCCTGAACCTGGTAGCTGTATTGACTGAAAGCATGAAAATAGAATCAACCTTTCCCCTTAATTCTCTTAATCGACTCAGACTGTGAAACTTGGTACAGTAGGTCTAGCCAAAATTAACCTACATAGCATACAATACATTTTTAGCAGTTGTCCTAGGTTAGCAGACTTGATTCTAGAATCTAATTCTGTGGCTTTTCAGAAAACAATTCAAAGCTTATGTGTTTTATCCAACTACTACTTGAATACCTGAACTAAGAGATTCCTGAATAGAGAGAATAGAGATATTACCTGAATACTGTCACTGAGGGATCTTACTACTGGCAAACCAAGGCAGTCATATTGCTTATCTTGATTGTTATTCTTTACAGTAGAATTAATTTACATATTTCTTTTTGTTATAATTTTCCCTCTATTTGATAACAAGTGAAAACAACAGAGTGACTAAAATAGCAAGGAGAATGTTTTGTGTTTTGTAAGATTCTAGTTTTAGAAAGTTAAGAAATCTTATTCATTACAGAGGAAAGCAACATTTGACCAGCTAACATAAAAAACAAGTAAAATATCCTTCAAACCTTGGATCCTCCTCAAATATATATTGAGTTCCTTGCCCGTGGTGCACATCCCAGTCAACAATAAGGATTCTGCATAGATCAGTAAAAGAAAACATTCAGTGATCTAAAGGAAGTACAGATGAATAATGTTTTTCTGTCCCAAAAGTTACATGACACCCAGAAAGCTCATCTAAAACAGTACAATGTCAAACAGTTACGCAAGTGCCATACTTGCATATGATAAGCTTCTCTAGGGTCAACCATGCACTTACCTCTGTAGACCGTATTTCAGTTTTGCATATTCTGCTGCAATAGCGACATTGTTGAACAAACAGAACCCATTAGCTGCATTTCTCTGGCTGTGGTGACCTGGAGGTCTAAACCAAAGTTTTATATGGTTACTTACAACAAAGGAAATTTTGGGGAGAAGTGAAGACTTCCTCACGTATTTTCTTACCTTACTAATGCCATTCCATTGCACACTTTTCCTGACATCACAGTGTCCACCAGCTGCAAAGTCGTTCCTACTGCTAGTCTGGCACAGCGGTAAGTGTTCTGAAAAAGAGAATCTCTTAGTTGTCATCTATCACTCATCAGCTTGTTTTAAACTAATCACACATGATGTGTTTTTGCACAACAATGGCAAATTATCTTGACATAAGTCTACTCTACTGAGGTTGCAGGCAGATAGTTGAAAGCAGAATTTTACAACACAAATTCCAATGTTCTTTCTACTAGGGTTACCTGTCATCGTCATATCCTTTATAAGGATGTTCTCTCTGGAGCAGTTAAGAAACATGAGATGGACATACTGAACTGACTAGTGGAACAATATGGCATCTTTGAAAAAAAGGAATGAAACCTTACAGAAACAAAACACAAAAGACTTCACCTCCATTATCTGGCACAACATTTAAGAGCCACTGTTACCAAAATGTGATTTGCAGGTCACTAATGGTCTACAGCAACATTAAGTGACAAAAATAGAGCTAAAATTTGAGTAGTGCTCTACACTGGCATGATGCAATTACAGAATAGATGACAGGACACTTAACCAATTTAAATTACAGTATTATACTAAACCTGAAACAGATAACAATAATGTCACAAATATAAGTAAGTCTACTTAAATAGCAAAAAACGTCTTGCTAATTTTCCCCTGCTTCGAAAAGTGACACTAAGATGCAGAACCACAAATACTTGTAACTCCCAATGGAGGAGGCAGTTTAACTTACACACCGGATGAAAGAAAAAAGCATCATAATTTCCAGAGACTCTTTTCAGTTCCTCTTCATTCATTGTCCGCGTGCTTTTTGCCACTTCCAAGTGTTCTGAACTGCAGAGGAGATTAACACAACATTTCACTAAGCATATAAACCTATAAAGTTTTTTTAATGGAAAATGTAATTAAAAACAACAGAATATATGTTAAAAGGGGCTTTCTGTGAGACTTCACAAGTCCAGTAGGTGCTCTAGAATGCCAGTTGCAGGATATAGTGAAAAAAATAACGAGCACTATAAAAGCAAGGGTTCTTGGATGTCTTAAAAATATGACATTCTTCTCCCTTGTCCAGTGACAAGAGCAATTGCTTTCAAAAAAAGGCTCTTTGTTCATCATGCACAATCTGTTTTGCAATACACACTACATATAGATACCATCGCACCAAAAACTAAATTAGAATTCTGACAGTCATCAGAGTGTGAATTATAACTCTGAGAACGTGTGTCTAGTGATCCCTTGTTCTATGGAAAACAAGTATTTGAATTAATCCCTTATCAGGTGTGTACTAACTCCCTCTTTTCACTGGTTCAAGAGCACAATAAGTACTAAGGCACTAGAATCAATGTTCCCCCAATTCTCTGTCAGTGCTCTCCTGCCCTTGTGTAGTGAGCCAGAAATGGAGGCTGATGGCATCTACTCTCCTACCTGTGCCCTAATACAGGACACAATGACCACATGCATTCCTCTAGGTGGACAATGCCAAAGCAACCAGAATTTCACAACAAAATGAGACACTCTAGTTCTGCCTAATGGAAATAAAGCTAAACGGTGGCTTCAAAATTAAGGCATTAACAGGAATAAAATGAGCTTAACTTCATCAGCAGCCTTGTAACTAACTCTGCACACAAACAAAACATTTTTATAGGAGTTATAAATTTATTTAAATCTAAAAGTGTTTTAGAAAGGAAAGAGCTCTATTATCTCTAGCTTACCTATGGAAACCAAGACAAGACATAGTGAAGTCATTTGTCCCCAGTCATCTAGCAGAACAACTCAACTGGAAATAGTGATCAAGCCTTTTCCATACCCAATCAGCAATGAACCTACTATGAAAATAAATTATATTGGTACACAGCACTAACTGCATTCTAACAAACAAGTGTGTTCTTAGGAAAAATACTGTTCTGGAATCTGAAAATTTAACCATGACTTGGGATCAAGCTATGGTCCTTGTCACAGGTGTCAGGGCCTTGAGTGCATCCCTTCCCTCCTGGGGTTTGGCTGCTGGGTTCAGAACCAGCAGAGATAGTACAGATGGGCACTCGAAAGAGAGCACTAGAAAGGGCCTCAGCAGAGGCTCTCTCCAAACAGCTTTGCTAAGAAGACTCAGCAGAGGCTCCCCCTCCTTCCCTTGGCACTTGCTTTTAAGATAAGGCTCTCACCTCTTGCTACATTTCAGCTGTGCTGTGTAACCATGTCTGCGTCTAGCCATGAACACCGCTAATGTGGACATGTGGACTGACTCTCTATCTTGACCTCAGACCTGCCATCACTATGGCCTCGCTGGCCATCCTAAACTCATGGCTTAATCTGGTTACCATCACTGGACCTGTGCTGCTTGTCTCACTCGGGTACTGTGGGATTGTGCTCTTGTCCATAAAGCCACTGCCTCTGGCTGCTTTGTCATCCCACTCTGCTCCCTACTCACCTTTCAGTGAAGGCTACCCTTGTCACTCCCTGATAAGGGCAAATGAGTGCACAAGCAACACGCATCTGCAGCTGGTTGGAGAATTATCACACTAAGGTGACAAATGCCAGAGAAGACTTCACTGCCATGACTTCAGAATGGGCAGGCTGCTGTTCCTCTTCCCCTCCTAGAATTAGCTGCAAAGTTTTTCTGTTTGGTTCACTCTATCTCAAAGATGTTTGGGAGAAGGAGGAGATTATTACCTTTCTAAAGAAATATCCATTTTTCTATGCTTTTTAAAGTCTTGTCCCAATTTTTATTAGACGTTTACTTTTAATCCTATGTATAAATCAGCATTCATTGCTTAAGAATCCAAAGAGTGAGAATAGGGATTTAGTGGAATAGCAGATTCATACTTCAGCATTTGCACCATACTCAACATTATTTGCCTAAGTCTGACACATTTTCCATTGAAATTACTGGAAGTCATTGAGTTTTGGAGCAGACCTTTTCAAATGGAGCAAAATATGACCTGGGGTATAAGATCTGTTATTTCATTGAATTAATCTGAATAGCAATGAAAGTAAGTTTCAGACCTGTGAACCAACAGGATCTCCTCCTCGCTGCCTTCTCTGGCAGGCACATGGACACACCTTTCCACAAGATGGTAACATTTAAGCTGCTCATACGAGGATGACAGTCTTTCTGGCACTTCAATATCACAAACAGGACTAAAAATAAGCAATAATCATATTACTATAATACCATACCAGCACAGCTAACAAATACATTTCATAATGCCTAGCTTTTAACTTCCCATTGTAAGAAGACTCATTACCCTCATAGAGGGACATGTGAGAATAACAGAAAAATAAATAAATACTTTTTATTTTCGAATTGAGCCAAAAATTAGTTCTACAATATGTAAGCAGAAAATTATATATGGTTCTTAAATAAAAAAGAAAAACAATAGTGTCGGGTTTTGTTTCCTCTCTCACCACTGAAAGCAGCAATGCTTAACTACAGACACAGGAACACTAAAATGAAAAGCAGTAGATTACAATGAAGGTGAACAGAGGAGAAGTGGGTTTGAGAGACAGAAGACAACAGTAGACTGTTACCCTGAGCACTACCTAATTTATGTAAATTTAAACAAGTGGCATATACCAGTTTCTAATTTAATTTAATTGATGGGTTTCAGCTGAGTGCGTATATCTACATATTTTTTTCAAGATCTTGATAAACAATATAATTAGCTTAAAATACTTTATTTAAGGGGCTACTCAGATGCTTAAAGCTAACACTTCTTATTAAGGCCTACCAGGCTGGAGGCCTACAGCTTCTCAAATTCAGCTTCAGATTATCATTACTGCATCTGGATACAAACTGGGTCCAAAAGGAGATTTTCTATTTACTAGGAAAATGACAGGGTATCTATAACTAGGTATTTCCTATCACATTTACAAAAAGCACATTTACTCGGTACTTCTCTCAGAAGTCCTAATAAGAACCTATTCATAAAAAGGATGGCAGTGACTTACTCACTCCAAAGCAGTTTATGAGTGGTCATCTCCTCATCATAAATCAGTGCTGTTCCTGAAGCCATTGCTACAGACAGAACAAAACAAAAATATCAAGATACATATTTCAGGCAAGAAGTAAACATATATTAAAAGAAACTTAATATTGTATTAGCTAGCAAGAATACATGCACATAGCGTACCTGTTTGCGTGACAATTTTGCACTTTAGACTTTGTACCTACAGAACGAAATCAAAGAAAATCATTTAGGCAGCAGTGCAAAGCTAATGGCACAGATCTTGAAAGTGGATGCATGCAGGCAGGACGCATGGTTATCTGAATTTTCAAAACCTCAGCGCAGGTATCTCTGCTGCTGGTGAGAGGGTTACGCCATCTCCCCAGGCCCCTCTAGCCCTTGCTGAAGGCCTTGCGAAGACTGTCGAGGGTCACAGGCCTGCACAGGCCTCCTCCTCCCGCCACTGCACACAGGTACTTACCTGTCACGGTGATGTGAAAGCGAAAAACTACTTGTGAAAACTGAAGTTATAAAGACACAAAGTATAAAAAACAGGATTATATACGCCACGGGTAGCAAAATTACAGAGATCTGTTGTGCTTAAAACTTTATCGGTCTTTCAAAAACCCAAACCAGACAGTTAAGAGAAACAAAGAAACCTATGGGGAGAACGCGAGATTCAGTTGCACAGCTCGCCGCTAGGCCGCCTCACCGAAGCTCCGGAGCCGCCGGAGGGCGCGTTAAGGTGGACCGCGGGCCCGCTCCGCTCCGCTCCTCGCCTCCCGCCCGCCGGGGAAGCCCGGTAGCTCCAGGCCCCCTTACACAGGGCCGCGCGGGCCGCCGGTAGCGCCGCAGGCCTCGGAACGGGCCGCGGGCAGGCCCCGGCCTCCGGAGGCGGCGAGGGCGGGAAGCCGGCGCGCCTCAGCGACACCTCCCCGCCTTCAGCCCGGCCGCCGGGAGCGTCTTGGCCCGGCCGCGCGCTCCTCCTGCCGCGGCGGCTCTGGGAGGGTCGAGCGGAGTCCCCGCCCGGCGGGCGGCCCTGAGCACGGCCCGGCGGGGTGAGCGGGGTTTAAATTCCTAAATTTAATTTTCGCCGGCACTAGTGCTGCTGTACGTGTCACTGGTGTACGGCGGGAGGCCTTAAAGTACATGGAAAGAAAAACTTCTGCTTTGCCAGAGCGCTCTGAAGTAGGCCTGGCGGTTTGCATTCCATTTTCACACTGAGGATCGTTCAGCCACAGGTATTGTGAAGTTTTTAGTATGTAACAAATCCAAAAGCAAAAAAAACCCGGCAACCTTGGACTGTATGGTATCCTCTCACGTAAAGAGAAGTGCAATAAAAGCTTGAACTAAAGTGATTACTCCTTCATTTTTGCAGAGTGAGGCAGGGAGCAGCAGGCAGCGTGTCCCTTCACGGCAAGCCCGGGTGCTGCTGCTTCTCCTGCAGGTCCTAAGTGGGCCACTGGTTGCCGGGCTGCCCGTCGCCCTGGGCAGCCTCCGGCAGAGCCCTCCAGCTGCGGGCATGTGCAGCGCCACGACGGGCTTCTTTTAAGTATTTACCAGTTTTCCTGCAGGGACCAGCCCAGACTCGGCAGGATCAAATGAACTGAGCTTTTGAACGACCTACTTTTTTCTGAGCAGTGACTTCATTATACAATATAAACTGAATATAGGTTGTTTCAGCTTTTTTCCCTCAGTTTCTACTAGTTTTCCAGTTCATGGTAGAAAAGTGCTGGAGCAGGCGTCATCAGGAGCATGCATACAAACCTGCACTTACGGAGGACTTACCAGGAGCCCACATCATTACAGGTGGGACTTTTAGAAAGCTACTGACCATAAACATTTCGCATATTTGTTTCAAGAAAATATGCCCATAACAGACATTACTGAAATAGCTTCTAATTTATGTATTATCGATTACCTGTTCTTGGGTCTATTATACATATTTATAAAACTAAAATTAAGTCAAGTTCTGTCCATCTTCATGTGGTCTTTAATGTCGATGTATTGCACTGACAATGAGTATGCTAATCATGTGGCCACTGTAATATTTTGCATTTCATGAATATTATCATTCCATTAGTTCCCTGCAGTCCACTTAGACAACTGGTAAAGATTCAGCCTTGGCTTTTTTAATGTGTCTGAAAATGAAAAGGGACCTTGCAGTAGCAGGGGCCTGATTTTGGTTCCGGTTGAACCGTGTTACTTTCAAGACGGTCACACAAGAATAGAAAGTTTCAAAAACTGCATTTAGCCTATGCTCTCAGGTGTTACCACTGAGATGCTGTCAGCTCTGTCATTGTAAAATGACACCCAGTAACCAAATCTTCTTGTAGCTGGGGCCTACTATATCATGCTTAGTTACTTATTCCCATTTATTCCACTTTCATTCCAGCAAAAGCGACCAGCAGAGGGCTGCCTTCTTTTAAAATACTCTAATGGGAGAAAATGAGGTGGATTAATGAAACATTAAGCAAGGGAAAGTTTAGGTAACTGGAGAAAATGGCAGAGTGGGCAGAATAGAAGAATACATTAAAGGTACTCAGCTAGATTAAAACTGTTTTATGCCAGTTTTTGCACAAGTTACAAAATATTTTTGCAAAAACTCAAACATTTGTACATGCTCGGCCAAATTCGAACTTGATGTGAATAGCTGGAACACTACAGAAAGGAGGCCTGATAACACTGGGGTTTAAGTTCAACTTACAATACAATTTAAAAGGAAATTGAGACTTTACATTCCACTTATAGTACATTCCTATTTACAAGATAGGTTTGGCATGAGAAGTATAACAATCTTTTTTACAAATAATACGATAACTATTTACAAGCATTTATGGTATCTCCACTTCTGAGTGGCCAAAGTCAGCTGGGAGTCCCTCCTCTGCCAACGATAAACCTGGTTTACTAAAATGATGCCCTCTTCAATGTTCCCCACAAGGAGATACACCATGGGACGATGGGTTGGAGTCATCCTCTGCGTACAGTTTTCATTGATAAGCAGCCACTGTTGTATCATACTCTGAGTTTCATAAGGCAAGAGTGAGTCCTGGGTAATGAATTCCACTTGGCATTCAATGTTATACTCTTGGTCACCAAATACTGTTCGCTTTTTGGACAGCTTTACTTTCACTGCTAAGGAAAAGAAAGGAAACGTGTAAGTCACTCTGTTTACTCAAATGCAGACAAACACTAACAATGAAAGCAGGATGATTCCTTAAAAATACTATCATAATTTATGCTGATAGAGTACGGCAAGGCCTTCTACAGCAGCAGTATACATTCTAAAACATTTTTTAAAAATAAAGGTTACGTAGTAGAGAATTTTCATGGAATAGTAGAGAATTTTTTCACAAAGGTGAATAATGTATTTTTACCATCACATTAGACTTTGTGGATAATTAGATATTGTAAGCTGTTGGCGTGGTTCTTGTATCACAAGGCAGCCCAGCTTGCCCAAGCAATTGTTCTGAAATTCACTTTGTCCATCTTATGAACCCCTCAGCAAAGACAGCTAGTAACGCTTGCTGATACCACCCTTCTAGATGCTCCCTTTTCATTACAGGCATCTACCTACCCCACTTGACTCCACCAACACTTTTTAGCATGAAACTTCTCTATACTGCCTGAGCTAAAGCCAGCCAAAGTCATTGAGAGTCTTTGCACTGACTTCAAAGGGATTTGCAGGAAGTTTCTAGGGCAAACTCAAAACTATTGCGTGTCACTCCAATAAGGCAACATGAGGTAAGAATTTCTTTTACAGATATGATTTCCTGAATCTCCTTTTCACTAAGCTATGTATCACAAACAACTCATGCACACAAGTAACAAGGACATGCCATTCACTGGTGAAACAACTAAAGCTTTACTTTGGGTTTAACCACTAATAAAAGGCAAACCTGCTTGTTTGGCTACTTTTGCCAGAAATATTTTCCATAAAGTATGTTGTGCTACAATGTAGCCAACTAGACAAGAACAGAAGAGCAATTTGGTTGTAAAATAGATCATTAGTAGATCTTTAATACAAAATTGATCCTCTAATATTTTGATTAGAAAGAACATATTCTGGTAAACAACCTAAAGTTGTCAGCAGTCAGATTCTTAGGATTAAGAGTTTGAAATCCCAGCAGAAACTGCCAGTTATTTTAATCCTAATTTTAAAACATTTTAGAAGGAGAGCTGTTATCTCTTTAATAGCAGCCATATTAGCAAGGACTTACCAAAATTATTGTCACAGAAAACTTCAAGAACTCTTTTGTGCGTAAAGAATTCCTCCACTGCTGGGCAGGCCTGGCAGGCAGGCTTTGGTAGGACTGGTAAGAAATGACAAAGTTTCCTTGTTATCTTTTAGAATCTTTTGTATTAATTTTCTGCTGTCAAAGCTGAGCCCCCACTGTTTAACCACAGGGATGACAGAGAAAATACAAAACTGGTCAGTGATAATGTAAAAGTCTACACACTTCTGTGAAAACACGGCTAGGGATGAAAAGGAGTTTCATTTTCTGTGCCCATTCAGTCCGTGTTCAGCCTGAGAACCTCAATTATCAGCATCAAATACAGCATCAAATACAGTATTGATTTTACTATGGCTGAGGTGGGTGGGTGAGGAAGGGGTTAGGTGGATGGTTCTGTCAGTGATCCTGTGTTCAGCTGTGCTAGGATTGTGAATATATGAATTCGGGTGTGCCACTTATCTGTGATAAGGGCCATTAATAAGTCTGTAAAGATACCTCAAAACAAATCAAATACAGCATGCTGTTGTGGGTATGATACTGCCCTTAGCTGTGTGCAGGGGGATGATCGCCTTCCTCCTCTATCTCAGCATAGACTACACCTTATTTTATTGAAGCGATGCTGATTTACACCATCTGAGGTCTGCTGCATCTTACACTGCAAGTACTAGCACTTTCCCCTGGAACAAAGAGGGTGAAGCAGTATGGATAGACACGACTCCGTTTACAAAATCACAGACTGTCTGGGAACGGTGTCCCGTCTATCTCCTTGATTCCCAGGAACACAGAGTAAGGCCACCCTCCCCTCTGCCATCTTCCAGCTACCTTTGTGCAAGTATTTATACTCGTTTGTAAGAGATGCCAGGCACATGTCCTCATCCGCAGGGAATCGATCACAGTCCAGACTGTCAGGCCACGGGTGTCCGTGGCAGGCGAGCACGGGGGCGCAGCTGTCACGGACAGCAACACACATACTCCTACAAGGATGGATAAACCTGCCGCCGGAGGAAATACCAGGCTGAATCAGTTAAACTCACTCAGTGATAACAGAAACTATTGCAACAGTGATTTCTGTGCAAAGTACATCATCTTCACTGATATTTAACATCCTTCAATAATAATACAGTTCTAGATGCGGCAGCTGTGCAAACTGTGCAAGTGGTCTGTACATGGAGTGGACTGTGCTTATTAAGTCACAGTTTTTAAAATGCTTTTATTGCAACCTGAGAAAAGCTTCAGCATGAGTCTGATTCTATTCGCAATAGGTACTTCAACCCTAAATTAACAACAATAAAATTTCAACTGTAACAAAATAAAACATGATATGCTTTGACAACAACATTCATTTTCCCAAGGCAAACAAAACTTTAAGTGGAACATATTTTCAGTACTTTTCTTTCCGATGAGTACTAAAAAGTTAACAGGATTATTTCAGAAAAAGTGGAGATCACCTTTAGAAACATGCATTTCATTTGATCCCTGTTCTGGCAAATAAAGGCTGAAGTTTTGTACTGTGCTGTGGTACTTACGTATCTAAACAGATGGGTGCAAACAGGGAGCACAGGAATGTCCTCACATGAGGGTGACAGTCCGTGTGCGCAAGGTGCTGCCAGGTGGTGGATTTTAGGATAACCTCTGCCATGCTTGTGTGTCCCATCAGGTTGGGAAGCCTCATTTCGGAGTACCCAATCTTGTGGCACATGTCCATCTCCTTGGGTATCACTACACATTTCGTGGATAATCCAATGTCAAAGCCTGTTGCCACTCTTAGGAAACCACTCAGAGCAAAACCAAGTAGTTTTGCAGTCAAGAACATCTTCCAGTGACTCCTGGGCTGCTGAGCAGGGAGCTGTCAAACTCCCCAAACACAGGAGCACGCTGAAAACCTTGTGGCTTATATACCCCAAGAGCTTAATAAACCATTGGTTATCAACTGCTTATCAAATCACTCGAGACAAGACCGAGTCTTATTGCCTATTTAAGGGATCGTTGTGATAACCAGGGAGGTGGAGGCAAAGTGTAGAAGTATGTTGCCTAAAGACACTGATTTGGTATAGCCTTTCACGTGTCCCACGGTGTCAGTTGCTGCAGCATGCTATGTGGCATATTAAATTTTGACACCTAAGAAGGTTTGCTATGTGCTTTCTAAAACAAATTAAGAGATCCCCCAGGAAAACAGTTGGGCAGACAAGCTGTCTCCTGGGGCTGCTGTGTCTCCTTTGTTTTCAGACACTGCTGACAGGGCAGAAAAAACAGCCCAGATTGACTTATCAAGTGAAAATGTTTTGCTTGTGCTAATTGCTCGTGTCTCTTCCACTGTTTTACAATGTAGAAGAGGTACTTTCTTTATTTGGTCAAGTGCTATAAAAGAGACAGTCTCCTGCTATTAACCAAATATTTTGTCTGGAAATTTGGATCCCTGTCCCGTGACATGCTAAAGGTCCCAACTTATATTAATTTTAATAGACACTCGAAAAAACAGAATTGTTCTACTGATTGGATATGTGCCTATCAGGTGGCTTCAGAACTCATATCTTTCATTTATTCAAGTTCAGTGGTGGATTTAATATTGCTGGACTATCATGGCTATCCGTATTTATTCAGAGTGAAAAGGCAGTTGCACATATGGAGAAAAATTTTTACTACTTCAAATGAACCTGGCTACACTGAAAATTGCTCAAATAATGCAGTGTTTCACCTAGTTATTAATAAATTATAATTACATGAAGCTGTATGAAAGCAAATGTTACCAGATATGTACTTTTTCTGTTTGTAGCACAAAAGTACTATTAAACTTCTTAAGTTAAAGGTTAACAGAATTACTGACTACTTCATTACTGTTCTTAGCATAGTACTGATAAACAGCTCTTCGCTCTAGAGAAGTTGGGGAATCAGTTAAGGTGACAGAGGGTCTGAGTAATGTGTAGCTTACCTATTATGAATAGAAAAGTCAGATTATTAGTTAAAAGAGTTGAAGGAAGATCGAAACAAAACATTTTGTGGAAATTTTTAATACGTGAAACCATTTTTCCAATTAGTTATAGGTGTTAATTTTTATTTCCATTTCTTATTACAAGACTTAGTAGCAGAAATGTTTAGATATTAATAATACATAGGTGGATCTACTGTAAAACATCTGGCTTGATTATTAGGCTAAAATGAGTATGTTCGTAATAGTGTATCAGCTAGTATTACTGATGATTGAAAAACATTTTTCAGAAAGAGCAGCTTTTTGTGCTTATACCTAGATGTAGCACATTTAGACAATGTGCTACGTATCATTTACATGTTTATACCTAAATGTTAGATTATTAATCCTAGCCTCTTTGAAATCAATGACAAACTACCACTGATTCCTCCTTAGTTGTCTTCTTTACCCTAAGCTACTGGGAAAATTACAATATCTGTTTAAATAATTCAGAAAAAAAAAATGACAGCATGCAAGGTTCCAAGTACCAAAGACATTTAAAAGAACTGTCAGTTTTTCTTTTCGTGTTTTGTTGCCAGCTCTGTGTTTTTTCCAATAAATTTGGTTTCTTTGTATCTGTTATCACACTTCATTGCAGAGGAACTGAATACCTAACCAGGCTGATTTAGGCCTGATGGTAGCATCCCTTTGCCAGGTGCTCCATGTATTCCATAAGAAGGTGAAGAGCCTTACTAGAACTCAGTAAAAGCCCCGTTCTTGCTAAGTCGGTGCAGGTATCCCTGAGGGCCACACTTCCGCATAGCTGCTCTTGCTACCATTTTGCAACGGAACAACCACAGGCGGCTGCTCAGCGCAGGGAGAGGGCAGACCCCCACACGAAGCCAACTGTGGAGCCTCTGCGAGTGGCTCCCTGGTATCTTCTGGCTCTCAGGCATGCTCGGAGCGAAGCCCTGACCCTCACCTCCTGTGCACAGGCACAGCCACCCAGCGCCCAGAGCTCAGCTCACACAGGCTCCAGAGGTCTTGCAGACACCCTGACACCTCTCACCTGAGTGTCACTTCGGCACTCAGCAACTGGAGCAAAACTGGGTTCCTTATGTGAGTGTCCTCCCTTATCCAGCAGGCCACGATGCTGATGTCTTTACCAAGTCACCCCATAATTTTATGGAATGAATCAAATTCTTCTCTGGCCCCAATAGTATTCTTGCATAGTACTTTTCTCATCTGGTTGTTGTCCGAAAGTAAGTGGCAAGATGTCTGGTGAAGGAAGCCCTTCCATTGCATGTGGGGTATGGTATTACACATTTCTGAGTGATATAAAATATATATTAAGAAAGAGTATTTGGTCTCTCAATTATTTACATGTTTTTTTCTGTGACTGTCTCATAACCTACAAGAAAACTCGATTGATCCTAACTCCTGACCCAACTCTGTTACTCCAGATAATGAGGGGTTACCAAGTCGCTAGCTGTGCTGGCGCCGCTCTGCAAGAACGTCCCAGTGGTGCCGCCAAAGGGGCTTGCTCTGCCCCTTCCAACCACTGAGTGCTGGGCAAACCGCCCCGTGCTGGGCTGAGCTCCGGCTGTGCCCGAGACCAGGCGTGCTGGGTTGTGGTACAGCAGGTCTGGTTTTGAGAGCTCCCTCTGGGCCACCGCTGATGGACAGAACAGAGACAGGCATAACGAGGGTGTGTGAGATGAAGATGCTCTAATAAGAGCTAATATCTCTCCTGACAAACTTAGTCTCCATAGGAACTGTCTTGAAATGAATAATTGTGTATCTCCAAGTCATTGTTTCCCACTGGGTCCTCACAGGGGGTGGGTCATTTATGAGCTGCCGCAGAGCTGTGCCTTAAAGTTTCTTTTAACCTCAGGTACGTCTCAAAGGAGGCCAACTATCTTTTCATGCTTTGCTTTTGGCGAGCTGACTTTCAGCAGGTTATTTTGTAATGCTAAAGAAAATAATTTTTCTCCATGTGAGTATGGTGGCATCTTTGGAGGCTGAGGGCCTGACCATGCTGGAGGCCTGAGGTCTCAGCAGGTTGGGAAGGAGCTGCACTCCCCTGCTCGGCCACGTCTGGTATGGCCCTTCAGCGGGGAGCCGGGGGGATTCGAGGGCTCGGGGGAAACGCCGTGGTTTTGACATCAGAAGAATGGCAAGCCATCTGCTTTGCTTCTGTTTCTTCTTGTTTTCTTGCTGTTTTGAGTGAAGTAGCCATTCACCCAGGGAATAGCAAGGCTTTACGTGTTTGTCAGGCGTGATGAAGCTCACCTGAGGGCTGAAGGAACATCACCAGCTCCAAGAACAGAATGTGCACAAATTGCTTTGCTTGACACCTATGACTGCGTTGGGTTTAGGGCTGGATCTGAAGCCAGAGCATTATCCGTAATTCAGTCATTTCTGCTAGCCGCTTTCTGTCAGGAAAGAGCATCATGTATGGGATCTTCTGAGTCACTGAGTTCCAGATGTTAGCTGGGTCAAATTCCTTACCCTGTGCCATTTTCAGTGTCACCATTTGCTAAAGAATTTGCCAGTTTGATACTTCTTTTTGCTACGCTCACAAGCCACTTTTAAGCAAGGGCATGACTTTGGCTGTGCTTCTGTTTAGGCTTAATTATTTTGATGTTCTTCATGAGCAGATGCTACCTTGAAACTTGGTTTGACAACAAGTAATTATCATCTATCATTTTTAGCAGGAGTCTTGCAGAACAGTCATTAAAAATGAACATGTGAAGAAGATTGCCATTGCCTGGAGCGTGCTTTGGGTCAGCCCAAGGTTGGCTCCTCGGCAGAAGCGTGAGCTGCAGCACCCATGTTGCTGTGCCATAGATTCTCCTTTTTTTGCAGATGCTCAGCTGCTCATTGACGTGGCGTGGAAAAAAAAGTCAGGCAAATATACACACAGCTTGCTTGTGGGAACACAGTAAACTGAGATTTACTATTGCCACACGAGCTAAACATTCAAATTACAGAAAAGCTGACAGGGGCATAGTATTTCTAATAGTAGTGATATATGTGTGTAGAGGTTGCTTGAATAAAGTCTGTATAAAATTAAAAAAAATATTAGTTTCGCAAACTATCATGAGAATTGCAGTGTCCGCATACATTTGGAGTGGGAAGCATAAAATACAAGACCTGAGGGTTTAGAGGAACTTCCCTCTCGAAGTCTGGAGCGCAGCTAATGCTCTTTGAGACGTCTGAAGAAAGCTGCGTGGTTGTCCCCGTAGCCACGGGCTGTATTTATTGTTCCTGGATATGAACAACGGTCACCTGCTGATGGACCCTGATAACAGGAACGGCGGCTGGAGGCTCGCTCCCTGCCCACCTCCGGGTCGTCTCCTTTGACTGTTACCAGGGAGACAGACAGAGATTAACCAGGAGCCACCCATCAGACCCCAGTAAGAAATGGGACTGAATTTTTCTTCAAAGAAAGTAGGGGTTTGAGAGCAAACTAGCAGATGTAGGGATTTGGGGTTTTAATCTAAACATTTGTTGCAATATTCGGCTGGAGTCATTTTTATCTGAAGTCTGATTGCGGAGATGCAAGGCTCTCAGACAAGGATCAAAGCTGTTAACTGTGCACCCCAAGTCGCAAAAGGAGGCTGGGGAGAGGTGGTCATCACTAACGACAGCTTTGCTGGACCAACATCCTTGTTCTGTGAGGCACGATTTATTTCATAACGTTTCCTTTGCTTTATTAAAAAAACAATTACACACGAATGGTACCTGTAAAACAGTGGAGGAAGAGTCATAGATGGTTTTGAAAAAGCCTCGTTAATTTATTCATCACAATGGCTTTATCATTGATTTCATTTTTAAAGAACAGAAATACTGTATTTCCTTATAAATCTGTAATGCAAATAATTAAAGGCTCACTGCCCTGGCATGCTGAGCTCTGCCCTTGTTACTGTTAATTGATTAGCTGAGAGGAAAGTTTGTTTTAATAGTGAAAGAGAAAGTTGATGATTTGGGTGACCCGAACTTAGTTTCCGACTCTGCCACAAGCTTCCAGTTGAAGCTGTAACCCCGCCACATTGTGCTCCTCCACACACAGACTGTCCTGCTTAACACGGCGGGTGGGGGGGGATGCTGGAAGTTAAACGCATTCCAATATGAAGTGTTCAGATGCTACAAGAGCGGGGAAGAGGCATGTAAATACCCACACAGATTCCAGCAGTATCACCTAAAGACACAAGAGTGCTGAATACTATACAAAAAGTATAGTAGATGAATACTAGACAAAAACAGGGTAAGTAGCATTTCCTAAGTAGGCCAAGTAAGTCAGGGATGGAAAAAGGGCATAGGAAGATTAGATGAGTTGCTAATCCACTAGCAGCTAACGCAGGCATACAGCTCTCAGCTTTGCCATCGCAATATTCATTGACCCACTCGGCTTTCGGGTCTCCTGCCCAGCAATATTTTGGTCACTGCAGGGCAGGACGATTCGTGTAAGTGATTTTAGGGGAAAAACTGAAATCTTCTGCTGACTTAACTAGCAGCACGCTCACGAAACTGCATTCAGGCCATATCCTGTGTGCTGCATGGCAGGGCCTTACGGTGAACACCGTATTGGTTAAATGCTGTGTGAAGCGGTTTGCTTTCAAGGTGGCTGGAAGGAGCAGAGAAGCGCTGGCACGAATATCAGTAAGAAAGTGGGATCTTGCTTTTCAGTCATAAGCAGTGCGGCAGGCTCAGTAGTGGTGTTTTGCTCCAGGGGTAAGCAAATTCCAAACAATGGCTTTCAGGTGGAAGCAAAATAGAGCCTGTCTGAATTTAGGGTTTGACACTATTGATCATGTACCAGATGAGCGCCTTCCATAGAGAGCCAGTAGTAATAGCCACTCTTCTCTGTTTCTCCCAGGAAAAAAATTAAACTTCTTAGGGTGGGTTTTTAGGTTTTTGTTGGTTGGTATAAGTTTGCTGGTTTGGCTAATACTGCCTATTTTTCTTTTTAGTTTTTAGTCAGTTTTACTGGGTTTCAATTTAATTTTGCTCTGATTTAATTTTGTGGAAGGACCATTTGACAAATGGAGCTTCATGTATTTCAGGCACAATTCTTGCTCTGCAGAAAAGCTCCTGTTTCTTTTAGACTTAAGCAGTTTTTGCAGTCTTTTGGCAATTGGGCTGATGCTGGTTTTCCCGCTATCAAATTTTTAGCATAGCTGAGTCTCCTCATGCCTTGTCCATCACAAGCAGCTCCAAATGAAATAAAAAGCGAGGTTAAACGGAGAGTGCACCGAATAATTTCCAAACCTCTGTGGACAAAAGGGAGTACAAGTAGACTCAAGACATAAGGAGGCCGGGGAACAGCTGTTTGGGCTACAAGTAAACAGCAAGTACATACCAACTATTTGTAGTCCATTGAGAAAGTAAACAGGGTCATCTTGTCTTCCCCCCCCCAATTCTTTCTTTGTCTGAGGTCTGTAGCCAGCTACTGATCACCAAGATAAGACGGAAACACATTAAGTCTTGAAAATTATGTCTGGCTTCTGGCTGTCACTGGAGATAGCTCTATCAGTTAAGCAAGTAAAACTGTGGGTGAGTGCTCCCCTGACTCCAGCACACCTGGAGCCCATCCCTTTTAAGTCGCTTGATGGCATTTTGCATCTGACTCCTATGTATCCCAGCTCCCCGGGGGAAAGGCTCTCAGCATCTGAAGTTGTAACAGCACATGGCAGGCCAAGCTCGCTTCCCTGCAACGCTGTGGGAATCAGCGGACATGAAGCATCTGTTTAAAAGACAAACTTTAGCCTAAATGCTTTGCTGAATAAACAAAATTAAATAATGTCTGTAAGGTTTCACAAATAAATAGATGTGCTTCAAATATTTGAATTAGACATTATGGCCAAATCTTCTCTAGCAAAATTCCCTCTGGCATTAGCATGATTTTTTTCTTGAACAATGATGGTAAAATGTAATCTTTTTTCAGGCACTGAAAATGTATTTAAATCTAAATAATCAAAACAATTGTTCCTGTTGCAAAAGTTTTTGGTGAACTGATATTAATAAAGATTTGTTGAGAAACAGTCAAAATTACACCCTGAACATGAATTTCAGATTCTGCTTCTTGGAACCCTGGCAGCTTTTTTTTTGGTTATAAATTTCTTTTCAAGCCATGACTCACATTGTTTTTAATGGTGTAGATTTACGTTTTAAAATTTCAAAAAGAAAAAAAAAATTCTGGATAAATCCTAGCCTTTATTTTTAAGTTGCTATGTCAGAATATTTTTTGAAAGAGGGGTTTTTTTTCCTAAAAGCATTTGCAAACTTTTTCATTCAAGTACACGTGTGCGTACTAAACTTTGGGTGGCTTAATTGAAACAAATATCTGTGTCCTGAACGCAAGTGTGTGTATAGATACAGTCAATGTTCAAAAACTGGTTTGGGACTCACAGAAAAGAAAAAATATTTTTAATTGTGGCAATTACAAATTACTTAAGACAGTAACTGCTTCACAAATGAGTGTGCCCATTCGTAGGTGCATGGTATATAATTGTTACCTGACTGCTATGCCAGTAGTTCTTGTCTCTTCTGTTACTTGAGCTCTGTGGCTGAAGGTGAAGGGATACTTGTTGAAGGTCTGAATATTCTCTACTTATTTTCACTCTCGCCATTTTAGATATTTCCTTACACCTTCTGGCAAAGGATGACCACAAAAGACAGCCTTTTGGAGCCCTTAATGCACCTTCTTACTCTACCGAAAGGCACATTTGCTATTACAGCTGCCACTAACCTACTTTTCTTCAGTATTTCTCATGTAACTCTCAAGGAACTCAAAACGTTTTTCAGGTTTCAATGAACCAAGCCACCGGCCTTTTGTGTAACCCATTTTGATTACAAATGCGCAGCCAAATCACACCTCCTCGTGAGGAGTGAAGGTGAGAGGGAGCAGGAGCTCAGCACTGTGGCAGGCGAGCGGCAGGACCACACTGGCGTTAGTGGGATCATCATGGGCAACCCCAGATGTCAAACGTCATAATGGCTTAACAGACATTACATCTTTTTGAATCAAACCTCTATGATTTTCTCTATGTTGTCATACAGGGATGGTATCCCCGTAAATAGTCTGTAAGTATTCCTGTCCATCTGAGAAGACATCCAATAGAAGAGTTTTGTAAAAGTCAGTAGATTTTGCATCTTGTACACTTACTAAATCTTTTTATATACACCCTAACGGGGTTACATAGTGCTTCCTCATAACACTGTGGTGCTGGGTCCTCAAAATCTGCAAAACCTCAGCAATTGCTCCTATAGAGAGCATTCATATTGCCATAGCGATTCCTACAGCAGGCCTGAGAGTCACATCAACCGCTCCATCCCCACTCCTCCGTTTTGCGGGACAGCCCCATTGGTATTCATGACAGATTTTAAATCCTCTGCAAAGGGGGAGAATTCAATTAAAACAAAACAAAACAAAACAGTCTTCAAGCAGAAAGCATAGATGCAATATGCTTTAAAAAAGATGGTGAAGAAAATAAGTGTTCCCTTTCTTTAGGCCTTCAGTGGCTCAGAGGGCAGATGGCAGGTTCCTTCCCTTTCACCCTGGCTTGTGTCGCACAGTGCCTCTATTGAGATCAAAGACATTTGGTTTCTATTACCCTATCTGGAAGGGAAGTTCACTGATAAAGAAGTCTCCACCCTAATGATTAAACCCTATTTGGATTTAAATACCTGGGCAGAGCCTTTCAGCCAGCAGGCCAGGATTAGAGGTCCATGACTCCAGTGCCCATTTGCTAATCTGGATGCAGATCGTGTGTGGCTGCCTGTGAAATGTTATGTCCTTTGGCTTTCACAGACCTTTACCCTCATCCCAGGGCAATCTTTTTCTTCCAGTGGCGCTACTGGGAAATGCAACGGAGATGAATCCATCCTAAATAGCTACACAACAGCAAGAGCTGAGCAAATAAATAAGGAAAAATTATAGAGCAATCATTTAGAAATGGCTCAAAAGCAAACAGTACCTAAATGATCTTTAAAACTGTCATTTATTTCTAATTAGTTTATGAAGCTCAGGGAGGGAGAACAAGAGAAATAGTTAAATTTACTGTTAATTAGGAGGGGCTGATTTTTTTATCTTAGGAACCATTTTCATTCTCTAAATAGGATTAGGGGTTTCATGCTGGTTGCAGTGACCAAAGATTGATAACTGTATCCACAGGAGGCTCTATGGAAACCGTAGAGGAGCAAATAGTTTAGAGGGGAAGGTATTTTGAAATTAGACTCAGGAGCACCCAGAGACAAAAGATTTGTGATTGCAGCTCTAGTTTCAGACCTTAAAAGGAGTATGTTTGCCTGACAGCTTCTTCAGCTTTTTTCCCCTGATTATGTCTGTCTGATAAAAGCTGTCACCACTCCGCATAAGCCTTGCCTTTTTATATCTGCATCTCTCCTACGGCATTACTACTGTTAAATGTACTAGGGCAGGAGAGTTGTTTTTGTTTGGTGAGAGAGAAAAATATTTTTAGAAAATAGATCCAGAGTGTGTAACCTGAGCACTTGGTTGTGTGGGTAAATGCTCTGTATTTGTTTTTCTTTTCTTTTTCTTTTCTTTTTCTTTTCTTTTCCTTTTCTTTTCCTTTTCTTTTCCTTTTTTTTTTTAAACAATTGGGTGAGATTTTGCCATCCTTACTTATGCTGAGTAGTATTTTTCTTGATATTCTACAAAAATGGAACGGAAGTACTGGAGTTATTGACAGGCTGATTCTGTACCCAAGGAAGGCACTGACAGTTTCCGTAACCCATTATTATACCCTGAAAGCCAAGATTCTGCCTGTTTTGCTTATGCCGAGTGTTATGATACATACTGTTGATGTCAGTGCAGTTCTCATGGCATACCTTGATGTGAGCAAGACTGACAAAGGTGTCCAACATAAACAGACCACCCATTCCAGTCTTTTTGGTGAATTATCTTTCAGGAGGTTATACAAAAATGTTTGGTTTGGGAACGTTATACTAAAAAAGGATTCAGTATGGAAGGTACTTTGCCCTGCCATATGGCTGACTGAGTAAAACATCCTCATTCTAATATCTTGGCTCCAGAAAGGGATGCTGCAGGTGTGTATGCCAAGCTTTAAAGGGA
Organism: Burhinus oedicnemus; assembly: GCA_008921705.1. Taxonomy (NCBI): domain Eukaryota; kingdom Metazoa; phylum Chordata; class Aves; order Charadriiformes; family Burhinidae; genus Burhinus; species Burhinus oedicnemus. The sequence goes on from VFFE01009028.1 coordinate 2,838,389, forward strand.
ACAAACAATTTATCTCCCTGTGCTTACTAAACTCCTTACGCAGCCATTCCCTCCCTGCACTCCGGTGGGAGAAGCCAGCTTGGGCCTGTGCCCACACATGAGAACATTCACTTGGCTATTTCTTTTTTTGAGGATTAGTGGCATTTGATTGACTTGGTAAGAACACTCCTTGAGCAGATAAAGCTAACACAGAAAAATGAGGGGAATTACTGCTTCAAATTCTGCCTACTTCCAAGTTTTACTTTTTCTCCTTTCCAGGAGGAATGGATGGTTTCTGGTTCAGGCTCTTCATAACCAGCCTTACTGACATGCCCATGTTTTTTAAGGCCTAACAGTCCTGGACAAGAAAAAAAGAGATTTAGTCTTCTTTAAAACTAATAATTGATCACAAAGGATGTATGAACCAGCTAATGATGTCACATCACCATATTAGAGAAGAATTTATTAACCCTAAGGGAGCCCTCAGGCATCCTCTGGTATGAATTTGGCACATTAAGGCAAGTCAATCTTTGGTGCACAGTGATGCTCTTGGCTTGCTCTGCTCGGCTCTTCAGGCTTTCCCGAGTATTTTCTCACAGGCGTTCATGCTTACCCCACTGCTAAGGTTTGAGGTTACAGCACAAAGTGAATTTTCCCTATACATAAATACTTTGTATCTGACAGTACTTCAACGGTGCCAAACACCAGCTATGGAAGGCAATTCAAAAGCTCGAAGACATGCAGCAAGTTCATAATATCAATCATATCAAATCCAGGTGATCAAAACCACTAATCCAGCCATAAAGCATAAAAGGCTATAAAATCCATTGAGAAACCTGAGGAAAAGTAGTTAATGTTCTGGTATAGAGACTTAAAATGGCAGTACTGAGTAGCCATAGTAATTATAGTTATAGTGAGCTGTTTGTGAAGAGAATCCCACTTGTTTTAGGGTCTCCAGATAATCACTTGTTTACATATGGTCATAGCTTCACACCTGGTCTGATAATTCAGCAACCTGAATGTAAAGCATTAACAGAGTGTTTAGAAGCTGTAAGGGGAGTTATGTTTACAGCTGGTAAGGTGACATGGGACTGGGAGTTTATTTGTGTCCCCGGTGACTCAGCCCTCTCGTTCTGCCGGCAGGCAGGAACTGGTCTCAGCATTCACAATATTCTCACTTCTGTGGTTTTACCTCTCTGATGAGTCTGATTGTTTATTTAAGATATTAGTAGTGCCTTCGAAAAAGCCTCCTGTATTGTCTTTTCTTTGTTTAAAGGAAACCTGTGCTCTCTTGCAGTTATTTTCCTTCTTATCACATCATTACATTTTGCACAAATGCATCATATATGAAAAACTTTATTAGGGCAAATGGTGCTGTCATAACATTTACTTGGTCAAAATCCTAACAGTCCAGGACTGTTAATGACAAGTGAGAGACTCATTTGAGATTTGCCAAATGGCAGGGAAAACACATATTATCTCCATTTTATTCTGGAGCACTGCCAATAAATCTTTTCAACTTGACCCTAATTTAGCGTAAACCGCCAGATCCAGGTCAGGGCAGAAGGCAGGGGGCAGCCAGGGACAGCCCCAGCCCTGGGCATGGGGCACCTTCCTGGGGATGGGGCCAGGCCAGGCTGGGACATCAGGTGAGAGCCTCAGCTGGAAGCAGCTCCCCCTGGCCCAGGTTTGGCTCCACAGCACCTGGGAGCCTCTCCCCAGGTCACCATGGGGAAGGGGCCACCCGTGGCTGCACTGGCTCTGAGCTGGCACCCAGCCCTGGCAGCCAAACCTCCAGGAGCCTCCGGGGGTGCTCTCAACACTCACCATCACTCTCCTAAACAACTACTTCACAAAGGCTGCGTTTTTATTATTTTATGGCTAGAGGACAACAGCACAAAGATTACTGTCACATGCACCCATCAGTTTGGGGTGAGCACAATTTTCCAGGCACCGTTGGCTCTGTGGCCATCCCTGTGCTAGTAAATTAACCATGCCTGGAGCAGTTTGCTGGATCTAAGACATCCAGCTGGCAAGAAACTGCCCAACTGCACACTATGGAAACCTCTTACCCTCCAAAGCTGGCCGACAGCATCCCACTGCCCATTAGGAGCACCACCCGGCCACCGCCCGCTCCTCAGCTGTGCTGGGTCAGTCGCTGGCAGACCACAGCTGCCCCGGGGCCAAAACTGTGTGAGCAATTTGACAGAGCAGGCAGCTGAAGTTCAGCACCTGGAAACTCTCCCAGCCCTGGTGAGTTTGTTGGTGCAGCGACCATGTGTCCAAGCGCACAGCCCCCACCGGCTTGCATGTGCAAGCACAGAGCACTCCCCACTGCAGTGGCCACCGAGGTCTCCAGCTGAGCAGCCAAAACAGGAGGAACAGTCAAAGGCAGCTTTGGCAGATGTGGGGAGAGGGATCTATAGCATCTACAGGGCGTCATTTTGGATACAACCATGAGACAGGACTTTCATGTCCTGCGCTTTACCTTACCAAGACAACTTGGTGATCTCATAGTTGCCACCTTCTGCAAGAGCTGGCAGACAGGAACTATAATCTTTACAGTAAAAACATTGTAACACATTGCTAGAGAAAACTTAGTCTTTGCCCTCAGTGAAAGAGATACCATATGAAGAAAAATAGCATACACCTGTGTGATAAAACATATAGACAAAGAACTCATGATCTCCTAGGTAACTTGTGTTGATGGTAGTAACGATGTGGACAGGTTGAGACTGTTGGGACTACGATGAACCCCTGAGATGAACCTCCCTTGTAGCTACATTTTGCCTGGAATCCAGAATTAAGAACCCTAGCTAACACACTCACTGGAGACGCCTTACATTTAATGTAATCATTTAAATGGAATCAAACATTTGCCTGGTTTGATCATCTTGTTCCAGCAAGACAGAACAACATACCTGTTTCTAGATGAACCTACATTTCTGAAGGATGCTTTCTGGGGAGTTCCCTGCAGTGTTGTGCTTCCCTCATCAATACGCAAACCTGTTCTTAAAAAGGTACCCCACTTCAGGACTAGCAGACATTCTGTGTGCACCAGTCATGCTTCCTCTTTATTCAAAGTTTATACTATGTTCATTTTCTGCATTAAATAAAAAGTCTTCTTGGGACTCTTTTAAGAGTTCAAACTCTAACCAAAAATACTTGATTACTCCAGCCCTGGTTCAGGATTCTTCCCAAGCAGCGATTTTAATTCCTTATAACTGACCTTTATTTTATAACATATCCTAGATCTTGAGAGGGGTTTGCTTTAAAGAAAACTTTAGTTAATGTTTTTATGATTACACTCCTCAGCCATATTTTCTGTCCTTACAGTAGCGTACTACCATTTTTATGAAAAAGGAAATTGAACAAAATGGTTGGACACATGCCAAAGTGGTACTACTTGGTGGCAGGAATTGTCATGTACAAACGGGGCTTTTAAAATGCCTGAAAAAAAAGCTGCCTTGGCCCAGGCCCCCAGCAGACTAAATGCCCGTGGTTTCCCAAACAATAATTTTACTGTTATAACCTGTGATAGTATTACTGTTACAATAATAATGAATTTCCCATTAATATCAGACTGAATTGGATTAGGTGGCAGTCTTTGGTTGTGTTGGCATCACGAGTGTCACTCAGATGAGAGCCTCATTGTTGCAGGCACATTGCAAACACAGCAAGAGACATTTCCCGCTCCCTATGAGCAGGACGATGCATGGCAAAACTGAGAGTATTCTCAAACGGGACCTGAGCAATTTCTTTCACTACATTTAATTTGGTTGCTTCACCGGTTGCCTCTTTTGCCTCTTTTGACTCTCAAAGATAACAGCACATTCATAATCCTTCGATGAAAGGCGTAGCAGTTGCATGTCTGGATCGCTCAAGCTTAGCTGGGAGACCTTGGAGTGAACTAGAAAACTCCAGCATGGAAATGTAACGAGGCTAAGTGTAAAGGAGCTCTGTTTGCAGAGCAGGATAGCAGCAGACAAAAATAATGAAACCTTAAATTACTTTCCTTGTCCTCACTTAGCTCCTTGCAGAGGGATGCTGTTCCTGGTAGCTAAAAAGCATGCATCATTCCCATGCCTGAGAGCAGCATGGCGTTGCTATGTGGCAATGCAGTTTTTAGATCATTATGCTACTATCCCAGAGAGCTGCAAATAATCTGTGCACAAGAGCTGCTCATTAACTGGTAGTCCATGAAGTTTCAAAGACTGATTGTATGATGGAAGTCCTCCTCCCTTGATCTTTCTCCAACTCATGCTTCTGAATTCTTAAAAATACTTAGGAGATTTTAAGTGCTGTAGTCCATGAAACTTCTTGTGGTATTATTTGACTTACACAACCAGTTGCCCTACAGTGTATGCAGGAGATGGAGAATTAATCAGCAGAGACAGCAGGTGTTATGAGCCCCTATTCTTTCCGTGGTACCTGCAGGGTCCATCTAAAGCCCTACAGGAGTATTTCATACCACGATCCAGTGAATGACAGCATCTAACAGATGCGTCATTCTCTGACAACCTTAGCTGAAGCAGACCAGAAGCATCTGATACTTGAACACCAGATCGGAAAGTAGGGAGCTCAAAGTATCCTACCCAGCTCATATGCCTGGTAGTTCTCAATCACAAACAAAGTGGATCTTCTGAACACATTCTGCAGGACACATATGAGCACTCAGCTCAGTGTTATCCTGTAAAAAAACCAGAAAATACTCAAGAAGTGAAATTGTGAGCCACATTTGGCCCAAAACACCAGATTATCAAAATTCAACATGAACGATGAGTCTCCAGTGCAATGAAGACTAATACTTAAGGGGACAATCTTGCTCTAAAAGAGTCAGGGGGCACGTGGGTTTTCAGGGCAAAGGTTCCCTTATATCCTACTAGAACTCTGTTAACTCAGATTGCCCTGTCCAACTCAAAGATGTATATGCTTGATGATGGTGAATCTGACTTCGGCTTGTAAAATCAGGCTGAGGAATGCAACTGCATTTAAGGACTGAAATCCTGTCCTTCAGAACAAAACAGAGATGTCTGGTAAAATCCAAGCTGCTGTAACGAATAATTAGGTGGCAGTAGGACAATCAGATCAGCTCTGTGGCTGACTTAAAGTTTGGAAAATGGGAGAAAGGTTAGGATCTGTGGTCTGACTGACTTCCAAAATAAACTACATCAGCAGCTCATATTACATGAAATGTGCCTACAATATTAGGTTTCATACAGTTCCCTTACACCAAAAATACTGTTTTCAGGAGTGATTATACATTTGGGAATACACATGGGAAAAATAAGACCATTATTGTGTAAAAAACAACCCCCCAACCTTTATTTTTCACAATACATTTCAAGTACATGCAGAACGTGTTTACATTTCTCTTTAAGGCAAACAGAAACTGGGTTCTTATTCCTGAGTTGCTTAGCACCAGTAGAAACAGCAAATAAAAACTTAGGAAATGTTGTCTCTCCCTTTGAAGCGGCAGCTGCCTCCCATGCAAAATATTTCTGTTTTCACCCTGCATTTCTTTTAATGAGCTATTTATACTAATCTCTATTGCTGTTTGGAGCCATTTCTGCAGATTTCAATCTCTTAGCAGAAATGTTGTGCCAAGGTGTGACAAATGTTCCATGTTTGTTATTTTACCTTACAGATTGTTTGCTGACTAGACAGCACAGCAGTACTTCTGTCTTTGCTGGTACATGCATCAAGGTCTTCTCTTCAGTTACTTCAAGAGTTCTGTATTCCCCCAGTATCTAGAAAAAACGAACATTATGTTCTTATGTCTTTCTCATGTGGGCTAGCTGCTTCTCCGATACTATGTCAAGATTAAGAGAGGGAAACGTTCACCTCAGCCAACGGAGGTTTTCAGGGCCTGACTTCACTAAAGCTAAAGCAGGGGGACGTGAAAATGCCCATTGAAGTGTTGGCAAAGAAAATGCAAACCAGTTTTTCAAACAAAAAACATGCTCGCTTGAAGTCTAACATTTGAGCCATTGCACTCCCTCAAGACTTTAGACATTTGCTAGAATTTAGGATGTTGCATTTCTATTTAAAATACAGAGGGAGCATTTTCAAAGAAGTTTGTGACATTCTTGCATTGCCCTTGACTGGCTCTATCAAACCCACCAATTCCAGTAGGCACTTTTCTCACATTACAAGAGGACCACAGGGCATGATCCTAAAACAGAAAACATCTATTCAGTAAAAATTAAAGTTCCAGTTCCTATTTCACATAGAAGTGTAGTCCCAAGCAAAAAGTCAATAGTGCAAAATGGGTTATGCCTCTTAAGTGTGCCTTCCTCAGTGACCTGTAGCGTGGAAAAATGTTTTGTTTCAAATTACATTCTCTGCTTTTTTTGCATGCATTTCTGAAACTATAGTTTTTAATGATTTGTCAAATACATCAATAATTCGAGGTTTCTTCTACCATTTAGTGTCTCTACATGCCCATCTCAGCTCATCAATGCTTATCACAATTTTTAAACAAATGCTAATATTTACAGGTGTTTAAGAAACAGAACAACTGTACCTTGATTAAGCTTCTGGTTTAAATTGGTTATTAAAGCAAAAAACACCAAGTGATTTCTTACTTCATTTTCCATTATTACCTGCTAAGATCAAATGTCTTTCTTGACAACTGTTTCACTTAGTAGTAACACAAACTACCATATTGCATTGGGAATAATCCACACTTAAATAGTCAACTGTAAAGAGATTACCATTAACAAGGACAAGCAATCTCACAAAGAAATTCTTCAACAAAAGTTTGCCAATTTCTTTTTCCTACCTCTGAGAGATTATTACAAACTAAGCACCTAGGAAAAAACAATAAATGAACCCAGACAGTAAGAGGAACTCATGGAATGTCTAATCAGTATCCCATCAGGAAGCTGACTCTCTGGTAAGGCACCTCCCAATAGACGGTGTGAGGGTTTCCCCCCCAAGTCAGATGAGTTCAAAAGGCTAAAAAAAGGAACGGTTGTTATTCTGCACCTGGCAACACCTCTATACACTGTGAACAAAACAGCAGCTTGCTGCAGGTATTCCCAATGAACAGCTGCAGCGTAGCATTTTTACCCTCATTTTATTTTCTATAATGTGATTCGCATGCAGCTTTATTTCTAAAATCAGCGCTGCTGATCCTATAACCAGTACGTCCTCTGAGAAGATGTACTTTTTCAGTGATCATTTCAATGCTAAGATGCTAGAGAGATTACAAAATTTTAGAAAGTCTTAAGAATTTCTCCCTGGAAATCCTTGATCCCTAGTCTTTTACACAAAGAGACTGCACTGTATTCAGAGGACAATATTGTACCCCTGAGAGTGATTGTTTATCTAGCGCCTGTTCATCTAGTGCGTTTGTCAAATCTTGTCCTGCTACACTGATTACTTTGAAAAAATCTAGGACACTGACACTGCTCCTTGCCTCTTGCCTAGAACTGTCAGAACTGGCTGAGCTCAGGTTCTCCTCCGCTCGCACAGGACAGGGCACAGAGGCATTCATTCGAGCTGTGTCTCTGCTACCCGCTGCACTAGCTGAGGTGGCAGAAGCTGATTAGCCTCCCCAGGCATCTTACCAAGGTGAAATATTCCAGAGGAAGTCAGATGAATACTTCTTGCATTCAAGACAGTTCAATGGCCTTGGAGAGCAGTCATGGCATCTCTGACATGCTCTGTGTCTCAGCTTGCTTAGGGTGGTAACTTGTACTCTTCTCGTCTCTGATTTGAAGAGTTAGTCCTACCTGCTGTTTTGAGGATGGCACCAGGTTATCACAGTCTGAATCCTTTCATGCAGAAGGAAGAAGTTGTAGGCAAGAATAAGTTTCTGGGCAGTTTTGAAATGCTACTTCCAAAGGCACCAACTTTCACATGCAGAGTAAAAGACATTGCTCTTTCTTACGGTGAAGATGAAACAAATTACATCCAGTTTATTTATAGAAGTTTTATACACCTGAAATATCACAAACATTTACAACTTTCCTGCTTTCTTCTGAGTTCTGAAAAGACTGAGTCATACAGTTACACCGCTGTCTCCTTTGACTCTGATGTCTGTGGTGGCTTGAAGTTCAGTATCTCTTTGTATGTAATGCCTGGAAAACAACGGAATAAATGTAGTGTTGCTGGTCTAATCAGAAAAGGAGCTGCACAGACACATGCAAGCTGCAACCCCCACCATGGTCAGGCTCTGATCTAAACCAGGAAGAGAGAGACCTCTTCAGGCAAAAAATAGAGAAATAGTACAAAAAGTAAGGGAATCAAGGATTGGTTTTTTGCTATTTCAGATTTGAAGAAGTAGCCCAATACTGAAATCTTATAGGTGCTTTCAAAGGGATGCGAACACTGACTTTACATATAGGGGGCAGTATCCTCAGAAAGAGCTACTGAGCACATCAGCTGTAAAAGTCAAGTCCTCACTTAAAAGCCAAAATACAAACCTCTGACGTTAGATAAAAACTAGATTCAGACTTAAATCTCTGCTGAGATTGATACGTTTTCTCTCCCTCAGAGAACCTCACTTAAAATTAAGGCCAGCAACCATTGCAGTCCTGTAGAGCTAACAGTTGAGGAATCTGTTTGCCTGTCCTATCCACTGGAAAGACCATGTTAGAGAAATGGTTTCTTTCCTACATTGCAGAAGATGGGAGGACAGACATGGGGGGAGAAGGGGAAGCGGAAGAAGCCTCTGTAAAGAGGCACAGAAGAAACCTCTGGGGATTGTTCCAGGACTTGATAAGAGGAACACTTGCTTATCAATAGCATTTCTCTTATCTTAATGCTCTCTACTTTGTTCCATCAAAAGCAGATAAAGTAATTTGTAAAGGGGAATATTCCTATTTCTGGATGACCTTTCTATCTGGTCATTTTTGAAAACATCACAAAACTAAACTCACGCTTCCACTCATCTAGCGGAAGATCCATGTTATCAAATGTGTCATCATATTTCTCAGCTTCAATTTCTTCCTCAGGATCGTGAATTGGTTCAAAGTAAGGATGCATCAAAGCCTCAGCTGCTGTGACTCGCTTCTCTGCATCCAGCACCAGCATCTTCTCCAAAAGGTTTACAGCTATTGAACAAAATACAAACAGTGCATTCAAATCATGCCACTGATTCCAGCTTGAAGACAATAATGTTGTCCTGGAGATATTTCAAATAAATACACAGAGTTATAAAGCAGAATCATTGAGTGTTCATTCTATAGCCAGTAGGCCCATCTGCATGGCAAAATAGCGTTGTGAGCAAGCTGGGATGTGTACAAAGCCTGATGCAACAGAGATGCTCCCTTGCTTCCATAATGCAATACAGCCACATCACCTCAGCTAATGACTTCTCTGCTCCAGCACCACTGTGCTTGGGGCTTTCCCAGGTGTCTTTCATCACCAGCACCACTATGTTGTGGTTCTAAGGTACATCACAACCTGACAACAGCAGAATGAACAGGTGGGTGTACAGCTAATGAGAATTGCTTTGTGTGTGACCAAATCCAAGGCCAACTACGCTCTGAAGTTCACTAAGACAAGCCAGTTGTCCATGCTTAGAATCTCAGTCCGGACTTTACCTGCTATGTGGTTTTGACCTCAGCCAAAACAATTAATGAAAATCTTCTGTGTTTCTCTCTGGTGGATTTTGGATCAAGTTCACTGTTAGACTGTCAAAATGGGCTAGTGTAAACAGATATGATGAATGATTTGTTTATTCTCTGTTTTTCTATCCTGAAAGAACGTTCCTGGGTTGGGTGGAGCAGCTGAAAGGAAGAGGCAGCAGCATGGGACAGGATGCTGCAACTCCTGCTTGCCACACTGTGGATTCTCTCCAGCCTTCTCTCTCAGACCATGAGCAGTTAGTTGTTCTTTGTGTGAGGAGCAGCCAGATGGGCACAGAAGTGATAGGAAGAAATGTCCTAAAAACTAAATGGAAATGTGTAGAGTTTGCTGTAGCTGAGAAGGTCAGTGAGCTAACCATGCAGTCAGGCTGTCAGGCTAAGAGCTGGTTATCAATCATGTTTATTTCTACTGTATCTGAACATACAATTTTAATTTCTTAAATTGAGAAGATTCAATTATCCTAATTGATATTCTAATAAAGCTGGCTTTATGAGTGTTCAGGTCATTGGGGAATGGATGAGGTTTGGGAAGAGCCATCTCAGAGCTCTGGATGCCTCGAGTCATGTCACAGTTATGCACACTTGGTATGCTCTTCTGGCTGTTTATATCTATCAAACCCAAGCCAGTGCTTCTCAGGAATGCACAGATGTTTCTCAGGATGTATTCATTCCATGACTAAAATGTCAGCTTTCTATTTGCTTGCATTTCTACTGTAGATCAGATTGAGCTTTCAGAGTTATACTTCAAATACAGTACACAGAAAAAATTATTACATACATTTAATTTCTCAGGGCTCTTGAGAAAGCTGCTCCAGTAAAACCATTAAGCAGATGCTGGATTGGAGCCTAAAACACAAAATACTTCTTTTTTGACTCTTCTGAGAAACATCTGATTCCTGGCAGGGTCTAAACTTGGCAAAGTTCAGCCCCTAATATCTAAGTCATGAATTATGGAAAGCCAGAGATAGAAAAGCATGAGAACCATCACATAACCTATCACATGACTGATACTGCTGCTGCCTCCAATGCAGACACAAGAACAAGGCAAATTGTACACATCCACACAAACTGTCTTACCCAATGGATTTGCATACTTCAAGATGGATGCAAAATCTTTTTTCTGGACTTTTGGGAGGCTTTTGATATAGTTTTTTGCCTTAAAAGAAACATGAATATTAAATTAGACCTTTGCTGCCTTTGTAATATGACAACATTAATAGGTAACTCAACAATGCTTTCATAGCACATTGTACAAATGGATTTTTTTGGGTCATAAACCCTGATTATATTTCACCTTGTTGAAAGGAACTTTTTTTCAAAATCAAGCCTTAAAACTGTGATTAAGAAATGATATTGCAAAGCTTTAATTATTAGTGCCAAATATTTAATATATTAATTAGAATAATATGTATGCGTAATTTAAAATAATGTCATAGTGAGTTTACAGGAATCTCTAGAAGTGGACCTTATACAGTAATTCATTAGTATTTAGACTGTATAATGATTAATTTTAGTTTCTTTATAGTAGGGGCTTAAGGATTCTAGAAGGACATCCACACAAGAATAGGAAAGACAAAGTCAGCAACATCTGCAGAACAACTGTTTTTTCTGAACGGGTTCATGTTTTCAGTACATTTCTGATAAAGGTAGTAATGCATCAGCTCAACTGTTTATATGGTACACACTGGAAACCTTGACGTATTTAAATATACACATTTTTCAAGTATCCTGATCATTTTCTGTGCCCCCTTAATCTCCAGTAGCTATTCTGGGTGTTCAATGCATTCCAAGGCAGACATGTACCATCAGGGGTCATTTCAGTAGTCAATACATATTATCTCAGCTAGTCTAAGAACTGAGAAAGGCTTAAGTCAAGTTAATACATATAAAACCAACCGACAAAGAAGAATACTCACATCTTGACTCTGCAGTTTTTGAACAAAATCTTGAGTTGGTGTACCCGTTATTTTCATTATTTCTGTGAGTTGGTCCAGATCTGAATACCAGAAATAAGGAACAAAGTCTTTCACCATAAAACTAAACACCTTACAAAAATTGTGAGTTTTTTTGCTATTGGAGAATAAAGTAAAAATCATAATGCAAGGACTGAACAGAAGGTTTATAAAAGATGAAAGCTCTCAGTTTTTCTTGCAAAAGGCAAAGACACTGAAAGCACTTGAAATAAAATATCCTGTCTTGGGAACACATAATTGAATCACCCGCAAACTCCTCTAATATCATGAGGTCTCCTTTATATTTTTGGTCAAAATCAGTCCAAAAGTATTGCAGTATCTCAACAATCAACACATGTACTGCATGCATTGCCCTGGTCTATCTAATACTTAGCTGACATAGAGGCAGGAAGAGTCACAGGGAACATCAGGTGGTACGATAAACAGAACAAAAATCAGAGGAAACCCGTCTGTGTTAGTTCTTCTCCCTATTGAGACTTCAAGGAAAAAAAAATTAATCCCTCTCCTCATTTCCCACATGCTTAGCTCAATTCCAGATGCTGAGATGTTGGAGACATTGGGGTAAGGCATCAGAACACTTCCTAGTCTTCTGTGTCCTAAACCAGCACAGATTAATCAGCAATAATATTAGCTGTTTCAAAGAAGAAACACCATATTCACAGGAGGCTAATGCTGCAGAGAACAGCTTTATGACTCGTTTGCTACTCTGGTAACAGCAGCAGATGACAAGCTAGAAGCTGGATCAGTGATCGGCACACAAGGATTATACCGACCTCTGCATGAAAAGGCAATGGTGTGTTATGCTGATGAAATACATAAATAAAATCCCATACCAAGTTTGCAGGATAACTTATATTACTAAAACAAAAATCCCTTAAGTTAGCTGTTTTCTTATTCACCTACCCACATCTGAACCCATGGCTGCATCTCCCTGACCATAGGTAATACTGATTCATAGACTCAAAGGCCAGCAAGGACTATTATATGCTGGGGTAATTTCCTTCGTAATACAGGATGCAGAACTTCAGCCAATAGTTCTGAAATCTCCAAACCCCAGTATAACTAAAATACTAGCTTTTCCACTCTTACATTTACAGTGCAACTTGAAAATTATGACTCATTCATTTCCTTATTTATGTACCAGAATGCTCAAGGTTCTTTGGCAGGTGTTTTAGTATTTTCTTGTTAAGGACTAATGTGTACTTAAAATCTGTACAGCTGAAATAATTTGATGTATGCTACTTTTCCATAGTCCTTGTCATTTTTTGGTGAATGCAATCTTCCTTTTTTCTTTTTCCTCACAAAATGAGAACAATATGATCCATGCAATGTACATGTAAGTACTTAAATACAAATATAACTAAAATTAAGTAATTGTGATTCTGTAAACAAGTATTTGCAGATAAGCAATTTATTGACTGGAACTCCACAAGGGGAAAAGCAATGCAAAATGATTAGGCTGAGCTGTCAAACATACAAAGCTGGGAAACAGAAAAAAAAGTAAAAAATGCTTGCTGTCTTCTATTAACACTGTCCTCTATCACAACCACTACTGTCAATGAAGTTGAGGTTGAATTATGGCTTAAACTTATGTTTTTTGGTAAAAGTCTCAAAAAGCATGAAATGGACTAGCATGTGCACATAAGTCCATATACTGCAGCAGAATTTTCTGTGCGTGTTCTGGAGTTGTGGAATGTATTACTAAAAAAATCAAAATATGCCTTTTCTATCATCACAGAACTTTCTACCTGATGATTTGAGATGTGATTCAAAGATCACTTCTTGTTCTCTATTGAAAAAGTTCAGTAATACCAGTTTTAATTTGCAGATGTGCAAAAGTGTACAGATATCAAATAACCAATTAATGAGAAAGGTGCAAGCCATTTTACTATTCATTTCAATTTATGCTCATCAGTTTTTGAACAGACTACTGTAAGAACCTCTCATCACTTTCTTACATTAGTGTCATAAATTCACTGAAGGATACGATCGTTTCCTTTGAACAGAGGCCTCCCTGTTATCATCTCAGCCATTATACAGCCCACAGACCAGATGTCAACTGAAAAAAAGACCAACAGTCACATTAAATTGCTGAATACTTGTCCATTTAAATGTACATAAAGTTTAATTTAAAACGTATTTTAAAGACATGTAAAATTTACCTTTATAGCCTGTTACAAAATAAATGTGTGCCTTGCCAAGTATGATGAACAGTATAGGCAAAACTACCAGCCTTTCTAATTAGCAAACTGCAGATAATCTGATTAATATGCAGAATCAGTTTCTTAGTAACAGTCAGATGCATGTGGGAAGTAAATTTTCAATGCTTTCAAAAACTTCCATAGTTATCCTAGAATTACTTGAATTCCCTCCTTCTGCCATTTTCCGCTGTCCAAGTTACAACCAGCCCATCTTTGCAGGAAGATGACAGTCAATGCAGAACACAAGAACATAGACCAGACTGTTGTATCTGTATACATTTGTTTTGCTTTTTTCCAAGCACCTTGGCACTTTCTGTTACTCAGAAAATATACAAAAAAGCCCCCAAACTCGCAACCACCAAAGGATTACCTGCAATTTATCTACAAGGAAATTTTGCATCATTATATTGTCATTTCCACCTCCAATTTATCATTCACTTCAGAAACAAAGACGTGCTTATATATTGCCCGATTCAGTGAAGGCTTCAGCTCTGTCAAGACTTTTCTGAAGAGATGCTGACCTGTTTGTGTATAATGCATCCAGTTAAGTATGACCTCTGGGGCTCTGTACCACCTTGTAACCACGTAACCGGTCATCTCACTGTCTGTATGCCTCGCCAATCCAAAATCCAGAATCTGCAGAGGAAGCACAAAGAACGTCCTGATCAAACAGCTAGTTATCTATTTTATACAGACTTTACAAATGCGGAAAATAAAAGAATTGGAGCATTCTGCAGAGATTGGCTCATTTTTGCATCTTTTTTCTCATTGAAGTGTCCTGTTCTCATTTGAAAAATCAAGACAGAAGTAGCAAGAAGCTTTATAATATTTTTTCCTGTGTTAGATACTCCTATAGCAACACTAAAGCTGTAAAACCTGTAAAGAAAAGAATAATTTATTCAGTTATTAATTTAAATGATATGGGTCTCATTCAATGCAAAAAATTCCCTGGCCATGGAATGACTGTTGTAGCTTGTTAGGGCTCAAAGAATAGCACCCATCTTAGATGGCATTCATTGCTCTCATATCGCAGGTGGCACAATTATTCAAGAGTGTGTTCGAAGAATAACCTGAAATAAGGAGGAACATTCTCTTTGTTTTATGAGTTTTCATACAAGGGAAAGCTTCCTTTAGGTCACACTGAAAATATACAACAAGAGTAGGGAATTACCATTACATAGTCCCCAACCTACTGCGTCAACTACAGAGCAACCCTCTATGAGAAACACAAGGTCTGTGCAATTTTTTTAAAGGATAATGCACAATTCAGCTTATTTCTATGACTCTTGGATATTATCTCTAGATATAGCAATGTGTACAGCAGCAAGATTAAAAATGAATGCTACGGCCTTTCATCAGCTTCCACAGAACTGGCTAATGTAAAGGCCCACCTGCATGGACCTTCAAAAAATGGTGCCAAAAGATGCGGCCAACAGCGAGGAACACTCCTGGAATGACAGTCACTTCATAGTTTATGAGGAAGTTCAGGCTTCTAGCAAGAAGCAGGGGTCTTGGGTAAGTAAACTCTATTCAAGATAAATCATCATCACCCACAGATACTTGAATATGCAGCTTTGCATGAACAGCCATGAGTTTCCATGTGTATCAGGCTTCATATATATTGACAGGGCAGACATTTTTAGTAGGAGCACCTGTGCATTAATATACCAAGAGTGGTATGTTTGTAAGGCCCTCTGTAACTAAACATTTTCAAATATTTCAGGATAGTTTCATCATGCCCTGGAACTAGCAGAAAGGAAAATTATATTTTCATTCCTAGATCAAGCGTATAAAATGTTATGGCTTATCTTTATTGCAATACTTGAAACATCTTTTCTGTATCTTCTCCATAACTGCTGATTACCTACCAATTTAAAGACAGGAATAGGATGCCAAGGGATAGACTTTTATTCTTACCAATAAAATACAATTGATTACAGCTGAAGTTACCCCTCAGAACTTTGGGTACTGACGATTTACTGGAATCAAAATATTTGCAGTAACAAAATACACTTTTATATACCGCTTTCAAATTTATTCTACGCATAAAACACACAGTATGTCTTCCCAGTAACATGGGGGGGAGGTGGAAGAAAGAAGGAAGTTTTACATAATAGGTCAAAAGCCACATGTGGTACCATCTATTCTGTCACAGCTTTTTAGGCCTTTTCCATACTAAGGCTTGTGACACTTGGAGTTGGAGACAGCTAAAATATAATTTGGGTTTGCATTTTCATAAATGCAGAAAATGACAGCAAGAATTTTTGTGCATTATGTATTAACTTTGGGCTTTCTTTTCATTTACATATTCATTAGGCTCAGGAACAAGTGTATCCTGTTAGTACTTAGTATTAACATGGTACAACTTCAACAACAATCTTCACATGAAACTATTACCCTCATATTGCAATCTTCAACTTTTCAGCTGGCACTTCCAAAGCAATTCTCAGAGCAAGTTTGCAAATCCTTTTTATAATGCAGGAATTATGAAAGAGAGAGCAAATTGCCCTCAGCTCCTCAAGGACAAGCTCTTCTTCTACTCCGCAAACTTAACTTTCCTAACTTGCTTCAATAACCGTAACAAAAATAACTTGTAACTTCAAGACTGCAGAAAGGGCAGTGATTTCCCCTAAGGCACCCTTCACTATCACATTTCTGATTCCTATGTAGCACTTGAGCGCATCAGACAAGGGAGCCAGAAAGCTCATTTTGAAAAATAAAACTGATTGCTTATTAATTATTACCAATTCAAGAAACTGTTCCAACTTGCCTACAGGCTCATCGCCGCCGGAGCTGATGCAAGAGAAGCTGGCGAGTGTGCAGACATGGGGGAATAGGGTTGGACTATCCCTGGCAGCGTGGTCCTGTGCCCGCATGAACTGGCTTTGAAAGCGTGCTCTCAGAGCAGGGTCACATCCTGACCACTGCACCCCAACGCACGCACACAGGGGAAGGCAGTTCGACTACTTCAGTGTCAGAGAGATGCCAGTTAAATCCTCGCCTTGATATTTTTACGCACACTTCTCAACATATTATGGTTTGCTTTCTGTTTATAGACCAGAGTTGCCTTTTGACAACCAGTATTTCCCAATTGCAAATTTGCACTTCTGCATATAATATCAGAGCTTATCGTACAACCAGGGACAGCATAATTTCATTCTGAGAGTTGAGAAACAAAAACTAATGCTCAATGATATATTTCCTCCTTGTCATTTCACAAAATTGGGTTCCGATACAGAATTATTTGCCTCAGCTTATCTAAAAGATTAAAAATGTCCAAGGTAACAGAAAAAAAAGTTGTGTTAAATAATGAGATACAGTGATCTTATCATGGAAGAATGTCTTAGACCTGGGCTGCATCTCAAAATGTAATTGCCTGCGGGAGGGAAGAGAAACATGTAAACTGCTTTTTCTAGATTCTGGGGTTTTTCCCACCCATCACCCTAGGACCTACTCAGTGTATGGCCACCTACAAGCCAGGAGGTGACAACAGCTTTTTGTGTTAGATAGGGAAATTCTGAAATGACAGGACCCTGAACATTCAGGTCAGTCTCCAAACAGCAAAAAATTGTATCACAACAGCTACATGCAAGTATATAATTTGTAAGTTATATGCTGAAAAATATTTTTGCAGTGTTGCATCAACTTTTATTTTATTTAGTTAAAGGAGTGCTTCACAACCTTTGGTCTTCTTCTGTATCTCCCAGCTTGTAGAGTTAGACTTTTTATATTTATTCAAAGCTGGAATTCTCACATAACTAACTACTCCCATAAAGTCTCATGTCTCTTTTACGGAGAAAACACTGGCCATAAGATCTAAATGTACTTACATATCAGGACACAAAAGCTGCCCTTCAAGTTTACTTTTCTTTTGCGAGGATGTATAGGCCAGTCATGATTCAACCACAGGATAAAAGACGTAGCTTCATTTTGTAATTAACTGAAAAACTGTGACTAGCCTTTCAGATTGCTAGAGCTAAGAGAAGACAGTTGACAAAAACAATTCTAAAAATTAATCATGATCTATTAAAACACAAGAATTGAATTAAACTGGGGACTGGAAGCAGTCTGAGGCTACTATCTCTACACTGAAGAGAATAAACTATATTCATAAAATAAGCAGTGTTGAGTACTACATAATTCTACTTCATAATAAATAATTGGCTTTTTTATAACAAAGATATTCTACACAGCCAAATAGAAGTGTTTTTGCTAGGTCAGGGTACATTGCATAATTATTTCTGAAGTACAGGCATTGGAAAATTTCCAATACATGTAAGAAACTGCAATCAGAACTAGTCAGATTCAGTATTTCAGTTCAATGATTTAGAAGGAGGCTTGAAGTGACGAACATGCAGTGTGACGGACTCTACTGAGAACATTTCCAAGGAAGTGGCAACAGCTACACTTCAGGACAGGTAACTTTCCACAGCAGGTGCTACAGACCGGGTCTCCAAGGGTGCATGCCAGATAAGCCTAGTTTCCACACTGGGAAGAGGTGTGGGTGTACACCATCCTCTTACCCATCTTTGGAAGGAAGTCCTAATGGGTCAGATGAAGGGAGTCACAGTACACACCAATACCTGCCCCACTCCAGTAAAGCAGCAACCAGGTAATACAAAAAATGTCATCAAATGCACCTGTCTTGCAGTGTAGTGGCAGAAACAGCTAATAGCTGAACTACAGAATCATAGAATCGTCTAGGTTGGAAAACACCTTGAAGATCATCGAGTCCAACTATTAACCTAACACTGCCAAAACCACCACTAAACCATGTCCCTCAACACCACATCTACACAACTTTTAAATACCTCCAGGGATGGTGACTCAACCACTTCCCTGGGCAGCCTGTTCCAATGCTCAATAACCCTTTCAGTGAAGAAATTTTTCTTAATATCCAATCTAAACCTCCCCTGGTGCAATCTGAGGCTGTTTCCTCTTAGCACTTGTTACCTAGCACTTGTTACTTGTGAGAAGAGATCAACCGCCACCTCGCTATAACCTCCTTTCAGATAGTTGTAGAGAGCAACAAGTTCTCCTCTCAGCCTCCTTTTCTCCAGACTAAACCACCTCAGTTCCTTCAGCTGCTTCTCAGAAGACTTGTTCTCCAGAGCCCTCACCAGCTTCACTGCCCTTCTTTGGACATGTTCAAGCACCTCAATGTCTTGGAGTGAGAGGCCCAAACCTGAACACAGCACTCAAGGCACGGCCTCACCAGTGCCGAGTACAGGGGGACAATCACTTCCCTAGTCCTGCTGGCCACACTATTCCTGATACAAGCCAGGATGCTGTTGGCCTTCTTGGCCACCTGGGCACACTGCTGGCTCATATTCAGCCGACTGTCTACCAATACCCCCAGGTTCTTTTCTGCCGGTCAGCTTTCCAGCCACTCTTCCCCAGGCCTGTAGTGCTGCATGGGGTTGTTGTGACCCACGTGAAGGACCCGGCACTTGGCCTTGTTGAATCTCATCAATCCAGCCTGTCCAGATCCCTCTGTAGGGCTATCCTGTCCTCGAGCAGGTTGACACTCCCACCTAACTTGGTGTTGTCTGCAAACTTAGTGAGGGTGCACTCCATCCCCTCGTCCAGATTGTTGATAAGGATATTAAACAGAACCAGCCCCAATACCAAGCCCTGGGGAACACCCCTTGTGACCAGCCACCAACTGGATTAACTCCATTCACCATCACTCTTTGGGCCTGGCCTTCCAGCCAGTTTTTGACCCCATGAAGAGTACACCCATCCAAGCTCTGAGCAGCCAGTTTCTCCAGGAGAATGCCATGGGAAACAGTGTCAAAGGCTTTACTAAAGTCCAGGTAGACAACATCTACAGCCTTTCCCTCATCTACCAAGCGGGTTCCCTTGTCATAGAAAGAGATCAGGCTAGTCAAGCAGCACCTGCCTTTCATGAACCCATGCTGACTGGGCCTGATCACCTGATTATCCTGTATGTGATGCATAATAGCACTCAGGATGATCTGCTCCGTAACATTCCCTGGCACTGAGGTCAGACTGACAGGCCTGTAGTTCCCCAGATCCTCCTTCCGGCCCATTCTTGTGGATGGGCGTCACATTTGCTAACCTCCAGGCAACTAAGACCTCCCCGGTTAGCCAGGACTGCTGATAAATGATGGAAAGTGGCTTGGTGAGCAATTCCACCAGCTCCCTCAGTACCCCTGGGTGGATCCCACCCAGCCCCATAGACTTGTGTGTGTCTAAGTGGTGTAGCAGGTCCCTCACCATTTCCCTTTGGATTATTTGGGCTTCATTCTGCTCCCTGCCCCTGTCTAGCTCAGGGGGCTGGGTACTCAGGGAACAACTGGCCTTACTATTAAAGACTGAGGCAAAGAAGGCATTAAGTATCTCAGCCTATTCACTACCTATAGGAGGCTGAATTAGGAATTGGCTCCCTTTAATGATTTTTTTTTTCCTCACTACTTCAATTAAGGGCAAAAATGAAGCAGAACTGATATATTCCTGCTATGAAATACACTGTAGTCTACATGCAATTGATACTACTGTTAGTTGTAACAGTGCAGAAGGAATCGCTTTCAAAGAAATAAGATGTTCTTGTTTGTGGTGAGCAGTATGTGATTCCTCTCATGCTTCTCTGAAGTGATTAGCTGCAACATATTATAAAAACAGTTCTCCATTACAGCTCTTATCCAACTGTAACCACAACGTGAATTTTTCTTGAAAAGTATTTTTAGTTGAGTGACTGCATAAAAATATACCAGTATTCATTGCAACATACACATCACACAGAGAAAGGGTGACTATTACTGTCATGCACGCACACTTTGTGTGGACACACAGCCGTGGCGTGGACTGCTCCATCAATGCCAAACCCACAGAAGCAGTTTCAGTTCTTACACTGCACTTCACCCAGCGGTAGGGACCCAAGTCAGCAACTGCTCCAGCGATGCCATGAATGTAATAACCTGCAGCGCTGACTTCCTCACCAGAAATCCTCCCCTACATCTTGGGGTCAGTCCCCATCTGTCCCCTGTTAGCACTGGGTACCAGCTTCCTGAAGCGTCCTGTCTGGACTGGATGTTTCCAGCTGGGACATCCTGGGCAACGTTTCCAGCTTGAGGTGCAGCCGTTTCTTGTGCTTGGCTCCAGAATGATCTCAGAAACTGATCATTGCCTCTGCCATTCGTATGAAATGCACATTTATGTCAGTCAAGGACACACAAATAGGAGGTGAAGAGATTCTCACTATTCAGGGCTTTATTTCTTAAATAAATACTTAATTATTCTTGTGGTGACGAAGTCAGACAAACGGGAAAATACTTTTAGGGAGCAGCCTCTTGTAATTTTTTTCAAAATTGTTACCACAGCCCACCTGATCCTCTTCCCTGTCATTTTCCAGCATTCCCCTATTTCTCCATGACTCCTCAAAGCCCGTGGGCTGAAAGCCTGGCCTATCACTGAAACTAGCCAGCATGTCCAGCTGTTTCACCCATTGTCTTCTGTGGTGTGTTTCTAATACATCTGCCTGTTTTTTTCAAAGAAACATATCCTACCTTCAATTCACAGTCTTCGTTTACTGCCAAGTTTCCAGGCTTTAGATCCTGTAATCAGATTTGAAATGGATGTTATTTATTTATTTTACAGCAAGCACAATAAAGCACAATTTCTTTCTTTCATTTAGGTTTAATGGTTTTCATGCAACTACTTAGAACAGCAACAGGTGAAACGATGTTATAAATCTAAATTAGAAAATTAAATTTAACAAATAACAGAAACAGAGACACAAACTTGAATATGTTTGGCTTTTTTCCAGTATGTTTTCCCCCCAGACAAATCAACTTTTTTCTGCTAGAAGTCAGGAAAACACTTGCCAGTGAAGGAACTCACTCATCTTACTGTGACTGGGGTTTGGACATAAATTTGTTGCATTTAATACTAACACCACAAAGTTAAGGATTCACATATGCTGAGATGGAGTAAAGTAAATTTCCCTCACTATTTCTGGACTGTACACATTACATATCTTAATATACTTCAAAAAGGTTCCATACCCTGATAGACCTGGAAGGAGTACTGAAGGAATCAAACAAGATTTTACATAAAAGCCTATGCTCTCTTCTGTAGGAAAATCAATTTCCTAATGAAGTCAATTGAATGAAGACTGCAACATGAAAAAAAATATTCCCTTAAGCCTCTTCAGCTATTGTAGACACTTCTAATGATCTTTAAAAGTTGTACTTCTAAGTTTAGCAGCAAAGGGAAGAGTATTGGCAAAGACTAGTAAGATTCTGCAACTAGTAAGATTCTGACTCTTAGACATTCACAGTTATAGAGAGAAAGAAAAAAATCAGAAAAAAGTTTTCCTTCAGCTTTTGCAAACCTTTGTTTACCACTTTAGCAGAAGACGTTTAGAAGAATCTTCTCTCTGAACTTTTTAAACAGGCATCCAGCTGTTTTGTATGAATATGTTTTAAGATCAGAAGGGCCTTAGAGAGAAACAAATTGGTGCAAAGAACCGTAATGAAACCAAGAAGCTCAAGAGCCACCAAGAGGGAGCTTAGAAAAAGTCTAAGCCACTGTACATTGAGACCATAATCACAGCAGTTGTAGAAATAAAAATATCAATGTTTTATATTATTTTGGCAGTTTCCGTAGTTTCCACATCCAGCTTAAAGCTACTACACAACGTGCACTTTCTGTGGTACTCCTGAGATTTTATTACAAATGGCCAGTTTCTACTGTTCTGATGCAGTTTTTGGGGAAGTTGTGCTGCTCGGTTCCACAAGGGCATCAATTCAGAACTCCTTCTTCACAGTGCAAAAGTGATTTTAAGAGGACTTTAGACATGGCAGGGATTCAAAAAGAATCAGATGCTTAATTTCTCTCAGAAAAAAAATCAAAGTTTTCAAGGGTCTAAAAATTTGGACTATTTTTTTCAGTTTCTGTGTTTTCATCCCCACCTCCTGCCCCAACTTTGAACATTAACATGATGTTTTAACAACATTTAAACATTGCTTTTAAAAGTTTAATCTTAATTTTAAAAAAAAGGCCAGAAAAACCTCTTACCCATCTCAGTTTAGACACTATTTGCTCTTGTGGGGACTTACAACTTAACTTCACAAAGTAATTTAAGAAATCCAAATCTAAGCTGTATTCAGTGCAACTTGAGTGCCCAAATTACACTGACGTAGCCATACCAGCTTTTGTTCCGTTTGAAGAAGAAACCAAGGCATCATCAAACACTATAAATAGAGACACTATAAACAGAAGTTCAGGCATATTTATAAGCATGCTTATACACAAACACCGCTCACATTATCAGAATATAAACATCTTTTATATTGTTTCCACTTACCCTGTGAATTATGCCTGATGAGTGGATATACTGTAGAAAGAGAAAATATTTTTTAATTAATGAGGTCCTGACTTTAAGAAGTTGCCTGGGGTAGGGGAGAAAGTACTTTTTCATGGTGCTACAGTAATCTGAAATTAGACAATGTTTATTTATCGCACAGATCTTTTTAGCTATATTTTTAACATTCAGATAATTGAACTAGCATTTTGCCCTTCCCCTCCCACAATAACAAGAAAGCAGTAAATCAGTTTGAATACTGCAACAGATCATATAGTTTTTTCTAATTCTTTCCACACAAAACATCCTGTTTACAGTTAATTTTTGGCATTGCTAGACATATATGTATCAAAATAAATCCTGCTATTTTATATATCAGAAATGCTCTCTTGCAATAGATGTCTCTGGCGTGCCATCATAGTTTAGATTCATACGCTCCAGCAGCGCTGAGTTTTAAGAGATCATTTAAGACCAGGATGAAGACCAGTCCAGGTCTTAGCTGAGAAGTCTCGCTACATGCTTCTATACTTCCTCAGTGAAACACGGAGAGGTCATGTTACAAGACATTCTCCTTTACCTGAACATTTTCATCACCCTTACAATGACCTATTTAAGGGCTCGTGAAAGTCAAACCAACAAACTGGACACCTAGGACTAGTTCTTTTGGGAAGACACCTGACCAAATACAGATGTCTGCACCCGTCACTGTCACCAAATGCTTCCCGCTGAGGTACGCAGCTCCTCTCACGAGCTGAATGATGCCCTAGAAGAGACTATTTTCATCACGGACAATAAAGGGAGCCTCTAGTAACTAGTTCAGACATAGGCATCTCTTTTGCAAGGATCAAAATGCATAAAGTTGTCCTGAACTGAGGAAATGCTTTGCAAGAGCAGCCTGGGACGTGCTAGTACTGTTCACGTCAGGTGTGGGGAATGGATCTGAAAACCGCACCGACCACACTACTGACGGCAGCTCATACTACTGACACTAAGCAACACCATGCTTTTTAAAAAGTCCCCAGGAAAGATGGACGAGATGTGAATCCCACCAGCTTCACCTGGGGAGTTTTCATTTTATTCCACCCTGAAGAATAGGACAATTAACTGGGAAAAGAATTACTAGGAACCTGCTGTCAGAGCCAGGGAAGACCGACCAGGGACAGTCAGGGTGGTCTCACGGAGATGCATAGAAGCACTGAACTTTGCAGGGTAACTGCCAACCAGCCATAGCCCCAGCAACCATTATCTTCTTCCCTAGCAGCCATGAAGATGAGCAATTAACCTTGTAAATGCAACAGCCCCTCTGCAAGGAATCCTCATAGTCTGCCTAAGGAGGGGACCAGAGAAAAGAAAGCAAAGCCATAGATCAAAGCCAACTTCTTCAGGTAGGTCCAATGTGTATTTCAGACAGGTTTCTGAACTTAAACAAAACCCATACAACCTAAGCAGTGTAAGGTCTGGATTTAAGGCACAGAGTTTTTAAAGCAGTGACTGAACAAAAATAAAATCTCTGACATTTACTTTTTCCTCTCCTACACCTGACACAGTGCTCCAGCTGTGGTCTCATTGGTTCTGAATAAATAAATAAAAAAAAAATAAAATCACTTCCCTTAAGCCCATGGCTACAATTTCACCAATCCAGCCTAGATCGTGGCAGGGCTCTGCTGCTGCACAGGCGCACTGCTGACCGCTGTGCCTGAGCCCACGCAGGACCTGGCGTTTGTGGTAGACCAGTTCCTGCTGCATATTACTTGCAGATTAGGCAAGGTTTAACATCACCCATAGGAAATGCTAAAGTGCTTCACAGGATTTCCTGGGGCGGACACAAGGGGCTGGGGGCGCAGGGCTGTTGCCCAGAATGTAGGCTGTAAAACCACTAGAGCAAACGAACTACAAAACATTGTTTCTGCCATGGATGGGCATGAAGTGGATTGGGATGGGAGAAACCAGATGTAAAAAGAGGAAGTTTGTCATTTGTATATGGAAACCAGGGAGGATATATACTTTTTTTTTTTTTTTTTAAAGAAATATATCTATAAATAGTTGACTCCCAACAAATGAGGAAAAAGCTGATGACTTCTGCCAATAGCCATCTTGATCAAGGATATCACAATGACTACTTGCATTCTAAATAATTTCAATGTCTTCTTACCAAAGCCTCCTGATTTTCCAGAGCAGATGCTTAAAATATTCTATAGGCTATTTTTGCTGGTGTGACTGCAGACAGTAAGGAAATAACTGGCAGACCCAGGAATTTCTGCACCTAAGAATGTGGCATGTAGAAACAGGAATTAAAAGGACTGCACCTTTTGTAGCTTTAGTTAATCTCACCTGTTTGGGGGGTGAAGAGCATGGTTTTGCTGGTGTTCTCACCCTGCTGAAGGTTTTATGAGTGTTCACAGCCTTTGGGGAGAACTCCTGTATTTTCTTAACACTCCTCTTAATACAACACTACTGAGATTACATGAAATAGCACTTATTCCTGGTGCTAATGTACACATCAGCCTTTCTGTAAGATGAAATACTGGTACTGTGCTGCAGTGTTTCTTTAACAATAGCAGTATTTTTTTAACTGCATTTTATTATCTCCTGGCAGGTCGCAGCACTGGAAATACGCCAGTCTTTGCTCAGAAAATTTTCCATTTCAGTTCAATAACCTTCTGAAATGGCATCTTATTCTTACTGACTCTCCTCACTAAATTATCCATTTATTGACAGATTTTTCACTCTTAACATGGCAAAAACATCCAGACCAGAGCAGACATATCCTTCACAATGTTATTACCACTTCACCTGAACAATATTTGATTCAAGAACCTCGTTAACGTGAGCAAAGTGCCTTAGAGCACAGGAGCTCTGTGCATTATCCTGAAGACAATTTTTGGTAGTATGCATAAATCCTTGAATGCAAGCTTCAGATTGTGCTAGGAAGCTATCCAACAAGTTGTCCAAATCCTAAGCATTCTTGTCTGTATATGCAATCTCTGCACAAAATAAAAAGCTAATCAAAAGGGAGTAAGAAAAGACTCAGGAGAAAGTATTCTAGGCAGCAAACTAAATGAAAATGAGGAGTGACTTGGCAGGGAAGGAAACTGAAGAGGAAATGGGTGAGAGGGGGAAGGGAAAGCAGAGAAGCAGAAAGAACAATATAAACTTGAATAAAAGACAGTAAATAGAGATGACAAAAGGAGATAACTAGAGCAGGTAAATATCACCATGAGTATGGCAAAAGAAGCTTGAACAGGTGTTTGTATGGCCCAAGAGCTATCTGTCCATTCTCAAATACTGAACGAATAAAGAAACAGGACTGCCGCCCACCTCCCCAGGCCTCTGGGAACACAAACCCAACCGGCACTCCTGCAGAAGAGGGACCCAAGACTGAAAGCGCTGGAAGCTCCAGCCCCTTTCCACCTACATAAAGACATTTATGTTCAGCTTGCCTTCTGTACTCTTTGACAATACACAGCTTTTCTGTCAAACAAACAAACAAAATGATGAAAGCCCTTCCAAGTTGCAAGCTTATACTTAAATAAAATTTAATGCCAGAGTAAGGCCCGACTAGGAACAGACAAAGGAGAGGCACATCATTGTTTTTAAGCGGTGTCAAATCGCATTGTTTTTTCCTACCACAGATGAAGTTAAATTCTGATAAATTACAAGGCTCGCCAAAGAAAGGAAATGAATATTTCATTCTCGATAGAAAAAAAGACAGTAGAATGGCAAGAACAGAAACTACATGACAAACAAGGACTGTATAGACTTACAGAGTAAATGTCTGACAGCTCGATGCAAATCTTCCTGAACTCAGTATGAACTTTCTACTGACCTCAATTTATATATATTTTTTAAATCAAACTTGTTGAGTGTTTTGGCATACAACCAATCCAGGACCAGCCTACAGGTAAAATGTAGAAATGAAGCCTGCAAGGAACGGACTTGGGGCATTAGCAAAAATCTCTCTTATGCCTTCACAATACATCACTCGTGCAGAGTTTCTTCTACATGTATTTAACTGTCACATATAAACAGGTTGTTACAATAGAAGTATGCAATGTGACAAAAATGATGAACAGCCTTCTTGCCTTGGACCAGACATTTTTAATACAGATACCATAAAGTGCTTATGTACTTTACACAAAGGACAAATGCATATTGCAGGTAACATCTTTAACACCAAAATAGAGTCCATCCAAGTTAAAAGGTGCAAAAAAATAACATGCATCATAAAAATGAGGGGCTAAGCTTGGGAAGTTGAAAGAGTTTTACAACAAAGATCTACAGAGTGACATGTTCCTCCTTCACAGGTGGTGCAATTATTTTCCCATATAATGCCGCAACTGAGTGCTAGCTAGGCGTATGCTTTGTTCCCCCCGCCCTGCCAAAAAAGCAATCTAAGTAAACACAGATGGACTGTCTTTAATCCAGATAAAGCACAAGATTCTCATGCAAAACTTGGCAGACCCTTTCTTAAACAGCTAACTTACTGATATCTGTAAAAGATGAAACAAATTGCTGACCCATTTTCTCTTTTCTCTGCGTGCTAGCAGTACTGCTTTCAGCTTAACCCACTTCCTAGGACTGACAGTGCTGCAAGAATGTTCCTCAAGCATGGGACCACTCCTATTTCTTAAAGATATTTTCAACTAGGTATACTATTGGGGCTGGATAAATTGGTTAAAGAAGAATCCAAAATTTAATGGAATGGGTACAGTAAAGACTGTTCTCGCATGTTTATTCATGCAATCGGAAATGACAAAACATCAGAGTCTGGTAGCTGAATGATGTCTTATTTCCTGCTGGTAATTTTGAGGTAAGTAGAGTTGTGCTCTTCAAAAGTGGCAGGGAGAGACAAAATATTCAGCTGAACCACTTCTTATAGAAGATCTAACACAGCTACAGAGACCAGAGAAACCAATTTACTAAGACTACCTCAGCATCCCTGCTGGTTGCCTTGTAACTGGAATGAGAACTGCCCTCGTTTTTATAAAATCCTGGGAATAGCAGCTTACGTCAGGAACTGCTCTTTTCCTCTGTGGTGGATTGACCTTGGCTGGCCACCAGGTGCTCTTTCATTCCCTCTCCTCCACAGGGCAGGGGGAGAAAATACAATGGAAAAGCTTGCGGGTGGAGACAAGGACAGGGAAATCACTTACCAATTACTATTATGGGCAAAACAGACTCGACTTGGAGGGAAAGATTAATTCAGTTTACTGTCAATTAATAACAGAATAGGAAAGTTAGAAACAAAAACTGAAACTAAAATCACCTTCCCCCACCCCTCCCTTCCTCCCAGGCTCAGAGGGACAAGTGGCACAGAGGGACAGGAATGGGGACCGTGGTCAGTTCATTACACATTGTCTCTGCTGTTCTTTCCTCCTCATGCTCTTCCCCTGCTCCAGCGTGGGGTCCTTCCCACAAGCTACAGTCCTTCACAAAGTGCTCCAGCATGGGTCCTTTCCACAAGATGCAGTTTTTCAGGAGCAGACTGCTCCAGTGTGGGTCCGCCGTGGGCCACAGGTCTTGCCACAAAGCCTGCCAAGAGCCTGCTCCAGCACAGGCTCTCCATGGGCTGCAGCTTCCTTCAGGGCACATTCACATGCTCCAGCACAGGGTCCTCCATGGGCTGCAGTGTGGATACCTGCTTTGATGTGGTCCTCCATGGGTTGCAGGGGGGCAACCTGTGCCACCATGGTCTTCTCCATGGACTGCAGGGGGAATCTCTGCTCCAGCACCTGGAGCACCTCTTCCTCCCTCACTGACCTTAGTGTCTGAAAGGTTGTTTCTTTCACATTTTCTTACTCCTTTCTCACAGTTGCTGCGCAGAATTTTTTACCCCTCCTTAAATCTGGCACATTGCTGATAGGCTCAGGTTTGGCCAGCGGCAGGCCTGTCTTGGAGCTAGCTGGAACTGGCTGTGTTCAACGTGGGGGCAGCTCCTGGTGTCTTCTCACAGAAGCCACCCCTGCAGCCCCCCACTACCAAACCTTGCCACACAAACCCAATACATCCTCTTTAATTCCTGCTCTGTTTTCTTCAGACGTATGTCAACCATGCACAGTTGCTCCACTTGCCTTCCACTTTTACTGATCCAACATACTTCAGTGTCAACCTTTGGTGCCCACAAATTCCACTCTGTTGGCCTCTGTGAGACAATCCAGGCCACTAGGACTAAAATATGTTTCTAAGACATTTCACTGGAATTAAATTCATTATTCATCCTTTCCACTACACTCAAGCTGATTTTTTACAGTTCATATCTTGCTTGCTTGTAAAATTAGCCCAAATTATGTTTTTCGTCTCTGGTGAATAGCACGCCTCTGCTGGGAACCTGTTTCCCAGACAGTTACCTGCAACTAAACAGACCACTCCGCTTATATGGTCCTTGAGAAAACACTTATTAGGACATGGCTTTGTAATTAGGGAACTAACTACAAAACTGAAATCATAACTCCACATTCAAAGCCCAGATCAGAGGTGAATTCCCTCTGGTTTAAACAAAGCAAATTTCCCCAAACCTGGCTTTAGTTTCTTCATTTGTAAAATGGGAATTACAGCATTTAAATGCACAAGTCAGAATAAAAAGGACAATTACTTAGCATATGTAAAAGGCTGTGTGAGTGAAAATCCACTAAATGAAGAACACAAAATCTCAGGTAGGGTCAAAGAGTAATAATAATGCAGAACTCAACAACAAAGAACATTTACTAAGTTTTGTGCTGGGAGTAAAACTATTTACTTGCCGTTCTGTATCTGTTAAGCACTGAGACACAAAGGAATCTTGGGTACGCTGTTCCTGATGTTCTTGTCCAGCAACAGCATGCTGTCCTGTGATATTATTTATTTTTAATAGTGTTTGGCAATGCAAATATAGATCTGGAAGAATCAGCATCCTGATGGATATGCCAGGCCTTCCTGTATCAAAACCAGTTCTGTATTTCCACTGCACAAGCACATCCCTGTGCAACGCACCTTCCAGCACACTGACTCCACTTACCACCGTATGAACACAGAGGAAAAGTCTGCCCATATGTTGTAAGTTGCAGGCACAGGACTGTAAAACCAAAATGGCACAGTGCGAGCAGCAGCCAAGGAATGACATTCAATTCCAGACAATACAGTTCCATGGCCTCATTACAATGTGCATCTCCAGAGCAGCAAAGGGAATTAAATGGCCATCACTGCAGGAGAGCCTGGCTGAAGCCTGCGGAGCTAGGTTAAGGTTTTTGTTCTCTTGGAATTGTGTCACCAAAAGAAAAAAGTAATAAAGAAGTAATAGCCTTTTTATGATCAACAGTTGTGTACATCCAAAAAGCAAACACTGTAATTTAAGAACTGCAGTACCAATCTGGACTGAGAAGCATTTTCATAGCACATTAATATAGGTTATAGATGGACAGGGAGCTTAAAGAGTATCTTCTTCTAGTGTTGTAAGATACAAGCTTTAATAATCACAGTCCACTTTTTTAAAAGCTAAATAGAGGAAAAAAACAGTAGCAATAATAAGCAGTATTTAGCAGAAAGATGAGGAAGAAAAACATACAAAGTATATTACAGCTAATACATTTAGAATCATCTTTGTGAGAGTCAGTAAAATTCAAAGGTATGTTGTTTTGCTATAGCTGTTGGCTCTGCAGCCCACAGAAGTAAAAGATCAAAGAGATAAAAGAGAGATGAATAGAATCCAACCATTTAGGTTGGAAAAGACCTTTAAGATCATCGAGTCCAACCATTAACCTAACACTGCCAAGTCCCACTAAACCATGTCCCTCAACACCACATCTACACACCTTTCAAATACTTCCACGGATGGCAACTCCACCACTTCCCTGGGCAGCCTGTTCCAATGCTCAATAACCCTTTCAGTGAAGAAATTTTTCTTAATATCTAATCTAAACCTCCTCTGGTGCAATCTGAGGCTGTTTCCTCTGTCCTATCGCTTGCTACTTGGGAGAAGAGACTGACCACCAGCTTGCTACAACCTCCTGTCAGGTAGTTGTGGAGAGTGATATGGTCCCCCCCGCAGCCTCCTTTTCTCCAGACTAAATCACCCCAGTTCCCTCAGCTGCTCCTCGTAAGACTTGTTCTCTAGACCCTTCACCAGCTTTGTTGCCCTTCTTTGGACGTGCTCCAGCACCTCAATGTCTTTCTTGTAGTGACGGGCCCAAACCTGAACACAGCACTCAAGGCACGGCCTCACCAGTGCCGGGTACAGGGGGACAATCACTTCCCTAGTCCTGCTGGCCACACTATTCCTGATACAAGCCAGGATGCTGTTGGCCGCCTTGGCCACCTGGGCACACTGCTGGCTCATATTCAGCTGGCTTTCGACCAACACCCCCAGGCTCTTTTCTGCCGGTCAGCTTTCCAGCCACTCTTCCCCAAGACTGTAGTGCTGCATGGGGTTGTTGTGACCCAAGTGCAGGACCTGGCACTTGGCCTTGTTGAACTTCATACCATTGGCCTCAGCCCATCGATCCAGCCTGCCCAGACCCCTCTGTAGAGTCATCCTACGCTCAAGCAAATCAACACTCCTGCCCAACTTGATGTGATCTGCAAATATAAACATTATTTCTGAGAATGAGAGGATTAACAGTCAGGCTTAACTGGGCCTACAGTCAGGGTTATTCCTTGCAAAAAAAAAATGAGAATCATGAAGAAGCCCAACAACTAACTTAAGGATGGAGTCTGGTTATACTGTTTGTTCAAGTATAGAAAATTTTACATTGAAATTATTATCCTTCCCCAGACGCCATGCTCCAGCTAAGTCGTGACTTACTGGAAGAACTACAAGGTGAAGCTTTCCTACACAGTTCAAAACTAGACAAATCTGAATGGTCCCTTGTAGCCTTTTATGAATCCTTTCATAAATTCACAGTTTAAAATGCCAGCACATTACCAAAACATGCACCAGAAGACAAAATCAAGCGAAGGTGGCAGGAGGTCTGCATGATGAACAAAAAGCTCTTAGGGAAATTGAAACATAAAAAGGAAGGATACATGAGGTGGAAGCAGAATCAGGTCATCCAACAGGAATGTGGGGACACTGTCCAAGTGTGCAGAGATGGAGTTAGGAAAGGTGAAGCCCACCTGGTGCTGAACCTAGTGAGGGACATGAACGGCAACAAGACGGGCTTCTACATGCATATCAGGAGCAAAAAGAAAACTGGGGAAAATGCAGGCCCACTGCTGAATGGGGCAGAGCATCAGGTGACAAGGGGCATGGAAAAGGCCAAGGTTCTCAATGCCTTCTTTCCCTCCATCTTTACTGGTAATGTTTGCAAAATCGTAGGCCTCTGAGACCACTGGGAAAGTCTGGAGCAAGGAAGACTTACCCTTGGTGGAGGAGGATCAGACTAGGGAACATTTAAACAAACTGGATAGACAGAAGTCCCTGGACCCTGATGGGATGCGCTCATGAATGCTAAGAAAACTTGGTCAATGTCATTGTGAGGCCACTCAATAATATGTGAAAGGTCATGGTGATCAGGAGATGTTCCTTATGCTGGGAAGAAAGCAAATATTGTTTGTGTCTTCAAAAAGGCCAAGGAGGAAGAGGATCAAGGAACTAAAAGCCAGACAGCTACACCTCACTCCCTGGAAAGGTAATAACCAAATAATTCTAGAAACCGTTTCCAAACATGACAAGAACAAGGAGGTGCCTGACAGCATGGACTTCCAGAGGAAAAAAAATCATGCCTGATTAACCTGTTAGCTTTCTATAATAAGATGACTGGCTTGGTGGATGATGGGAGGACAGCTGATGTT
This sequence comes from Burhinus oedicnemus, assembly GCA_008921705.1. Taxonomy (NCBI): domain Eukaryota; kingdom Metazoa; phylum Chordata; class Aves; order Charadriiformes; family Burhinidae; genus Burhinus; species Burhinus oedicnemus. The sequence goes on from VFFE01009028.1 coordinate 2,871,234, forward strand.
GCTTAGCTTGATTCTAGCAAGGCTTTTGAAACTCTCTCCCATAACACCCTCACAGACAGAGGAAGTACGAGTTATATTAATGGACAGCGAGGTAGACTGAACTACCTGGATCAAAATTGACTGAGTCAGTTAGCTGAACTGCCTGGATCAAAGGGTTGTGGTCAGTGGCAGGAGGTCCAGGTGTAGGCCCATCACTAGCAGTGCCACCCTAGGGTCACTACTGAGGCCAGTCCTGTTTAACATCTTCATTACTGACCTGGATGATGGGACAGAGTGCACCCTCAACAAGTCAGCAAATGATACGAAACTGAGAGGAATGTTCATACACCAGATGGTTGTGCTGCCATTTAGCAAGACCACCAGAGGCTGAACAAATGGGCTGAAAGGAACCCAACGAATTTCAATAAAATCCTGCACCTGGGAAGGAATAATCCCATGCACCAGTACAGGCTGGGGGTTGACCAGCTTGGCAGAAAAGGACCTGGAGGTCCTGATGAACAAGTTGGACGTGAGAAATGTGCTCTTGGAGCAAAGACAACCAAAAGCCTCCTGCACTAGGCAGAGGATTGCCAGCAACTTGAGGGAGGTGATCCTTCCTCTCTTCTCAGCTGTGGTGAGACACACCTGGAGTGCTGTGTCCAGTGCTAGGCTTCCCAGTTAAAGAGAGACACTGAAGCAAATCAACTGAAACTCCATGAAGATGATTATGGGACTGGAGCATCTGATATGAAAGGAGAAACTGAGACAGCCAGGATTGTTTAGCTGGGAAAATGCTCATGGTTCATCTTATCAATGTGCATAAATACTTGACGGAGGCAGTAAAGAAGACAGAACCAGATACTTCTAAGTAGTGCCCAGTGAAAGGACAACAGGTGATGGGCAAAAACTGAAACACAGGAATTTCCATTTAACCATAAGAAAAACTTGCTGTAAGGGAGCTTGAACCCTGGAACAGGTTGCCCAGAGAGGCTGTGGAGTCTCCGTCCTTGGAGATAATCAAAACCCAACTGCACAAGCTCCTGAGCAGCCTGCTCATTTTGACCCTGCTTTGTGCAGAGTTGGACTACAGAGTCTCCAGAGGTCCCTTTCAATTTCAGCAAGTCTGCTGAAAGGCATTAAAAAGTTATTTTCTTTCAGTGGACTCCCTTCTAACATCTTTCACAGCTGTTTAACTCACGTGCCTATTAGTTTGGGCACGTAAGTGATTTACCTGTGTTCCGCTCAGCCACCTCCCACTCAAATTTGTCACTAAAAATACACAGTTATTCCTCTTTATGAAAGCTGTCCCAGACTTGGAGACTTCAGAGACTCTCTAACTTCACATGCATGTTACGCAAAGGACACATACTTTTCAATTTCACAGAAAACATTCAGACATCTGGCTCAGAAAGGTATTTCAATATAGAAATAAACCCAATGAATTACCTATTTAAATTTAGCAATGAGCTTTAGTGCTTTGCAGAACTGGACTTTTAACACACAGGGACCAAAATAGCACTCACTGTGGTCCTTGAACACTTCCCAAAACCAGTGTGAGCATCAGGAGACAACAGGGCTCATAGCCCCTCTCAGGTCAGACTTTCACCCCAAAATAACACACGTATAGGTTGATAGATATGTATGGTACATATATACCATACCTATATAGGTATGTACTATACCTATAAGTATGGTATAAATATACACATGTATGGTACATATATACCATATCTATACGTATACACCATACCTATATATGTACCATGCATATAGATATGGTATAAATATAGACACACATCCACACACCACCCAATCACATACATACATATATCACACCCCCACCCCCCCTCCGCCCCCATATATATATATACACGCACACTCTTCACAAGAGCCGAGAAAGATACACTTAGAGCAGCTTGGGTGCAGACTGCCTTAGCAACAGTGTATCAGACCAGTATTGGTAAGCCATGGAAAAAATTTCAAACTACAGAAATTTGAAGCTGATGACATAGCTGAGGGCTCAACTCAAGGTGAATCCTGTCTCTGAACTCAACAGTGGTTTCATTCGCAGTCTCTATGCTCTCTAACTAGCCACAGTAAGAGGTGTGGCAAAGCAGTACCACAATCAACTACTGGAGAAGATGGCAACTAAAAATCACAGCAGGGACGTTCTGGTGTACTCAAATAAGGAAACCAAGGTCATCCTGGATCAATGTACCATAGAGATCTTGAATGACTATATTTTCTTTTTGCTTGAAAAAAGCCACAGACAAAACCATCATACAAAAACACCCCAGATAACATTTATCATCACAAAACTACTGCTCTGCAGACATGTCATTACTTTTACTATACAAGGCAAGATAAATTTTATCCTGCTATCAAATGGTAAGTATTTATAGTTCTTCATAATGGTTTACTAGGAAAAAAAGATTGTGAAAACAAAATAATAGTAAAAGTGGCAAACCTTTAAGCCTTTCAACATCTGATATACCAGGAACTGGATTCGGTCTTCAGTTAGTTTCTCATGCTTCATTATCTTACTCAAGTCTGTTCCCATAAATGGCATGACAAGGTAGCTTTAAAAAAAAAAAAAAAAAAGAAAGAAAGAGGAAAGAAAAAAGGACAGAATAACTTTAATTTGTCAAATAAATTGAAACATAATTGTATGTTATAGTTCAGTGACAACATTAAATTACAGATCATTCCATCTACCAAACATTTCCATCATCATCCCCCACCCTCCAAGTTTCTCTGGTTTTATCTGTTCTGATTGTCATAAAGAGATTATTGCCCAACCCTGTCACTGATTATGGAAAGTTGCTAGTTAGCAAAAGAGTGCAGATTCTGAACTAGTTAGAAAGAACCTAACCGAGAGCCATGTGATATTTCAAAGACACCTACACAGAAAACGAAGACATTCACGCAGTGCTATGTATCTCACAATCATGATGACAGTGTTGAACTAGCAGCAACCGAACTGCTTAGATGGTTCATTCAAATAGACAAGGTCAGACGTAAAAAAATAGAGCTGATCAAATTAGGAGGCCACAATAACTTCCATTAATTTTCAACTGGGATGATAAAATGGGATTTTTGGTACTTAGAACTGGTAAGGAACACCAGCAATAGAAAGCTTGAGAATGTCAAACTGGCATTTCAAGGCTAATCTTCACTTAAGATCCAAAACTGCTCTTTGTGTTGCTTGTAGTAAACCCATCCTTCAGATGGGTTATCCTTAAAGTCAAGTCTGAACAAAAGACAAAGGCAGTCACACCTGGCACCTGAGGATAAAGTCATCAGTTTTCCTCTTCTTATGAAGACGAGCAGATGCATTTTCAGGAAGGGAAGATTTAAATGTGATCATTGTTTCATAGCTACAAATTTTATTATTTAGACTTCAGTGGGTTTCCTCTGGTTAAAATATGCAGATTATAATTCTGCTGATTTCTACGATTAAACCTGTATGAAAACTTCATTTATTCTATTATAATTGTAACTATAAACAAAATAGAAATTGAATATAAAGTCATAACAGAGATGGGACACTGATTAAATCACTAGGAGTTGCAGGTAGTATTTTCAACATTTCCTAGGTACCAAATATTTTTTGCCTGAGACTTTGGGGATCAGGACTCAGCCTCCCAATCCCAGCATTCACAGACAAATTTGCTATCCTTTGGATAGAAAAGATGAGCAATTTAAATCTGTAACTATCTAAGGACAGAGCAAATATGGAGAAGAGAATGACATTGCTTATCTCTCGCCCAGTGTAACACACAAAATATTTCCCATCAACAGACCAAGTGACTTAGAAAATGGTGTTTAACTTCTTTGTTGATGTTGCTGACTGTTGAAAGCATATTAAGTTCTCCTTCCACTCAGACTTATTAAATATATTTTCCCAGAGGTCATGAATATCTGGAATGAGCCATAAAAAAAATTCTAGAGACTCTTCTAGAAAAAACAGAGGTAAAAGAGGTGGGGCAAGAGAAACAGAGAAATATCTACACATCTTTTACTACTGGTAGTGATTTTCAAGCATTCATTAGGATTTTGCTCGCCTGCCATCATCTGTACAAATCCCAAGGCTCTGGATAGATAGTGACTTATGTGGATAGGTGAGGTTCAAAACAATATATAACCATTAAGCACCGTAAAGAACAGGATGAGAAGGACAAATAAGACCATATTTTTACATACGTACAGTTTACTAAGTTTACAAATTGATGACTTTAAATCCCTTAGAATCAAATAGAGAGAGGTCTAGGTGGGTGGAGAAACAAGCAAAACATAAGACAGGGAAAACCCACTCCTATCTGAGTTTGAAAAGACAAACTTCAGTAATCATTTATGAGCACTGGAACAGGACAGCAATGGGATCAAATTGTATGGGCCCACTTTTAACACTTCATCTACTACTTAAAACTTCGCAAATTTTTTTTTTATTATTATTAAAAATTTATTTAAAATTGACAGCTGGTGTCCTCAAATAAGCTGAGGAGGTTAGGCACCTGACTGATAATTCAGTTAAGGGAACTTGATGCCTAAAGCATTTAAGTTCTTTGCAAGTTCCAGGTAAGACCCAAAATTCTTACAAAATAAGGAGCAGCAACCAGTTCTCTCACATTGCGTACAATACAAGCATGGACAATGCAAGGAATACAGATGAAGGGAGTGAAAAGCAGCTGGTAGAGCAGGACTTAAACTGGTAAAGATTTATGCATTTCTGATTTTATACACCATTTCAATCAGCTGAACCTCTAAAACTGACAGAAGTTCAACACAAGCATGAGCAGGGAAAGGATGCTGAATATTCCTTCATAAAGGAAAAGGGATGCTGTCTTCAGTCTTTGTTATATTGACTGGTAGAGTAGAGAAGCAGGAGAGCAGAATGGCAAGTAGAGCAGGAGCATGCTAGGGCTAGAAGTCGTCCAAGACCTTGGGTTTCTTAGCTAATACCAACTCTAGGGACTGGCTCTGGTGAAACCGTCCACCTTGCTTCTGCTGCTTCTAGCCACAAATCTGCTTGAATTTGATCTTTATACAGTAGGCCACAGACAATGTCTCATGACTAGTCAGCAAAATGAAAGCCTCCCTTAAATGACCTGTTTGACCTTTAATTCACAAAAGCAGTTTCTCCACTTTTGTTTTAAATGTACACACATCCACCTCTGCTCATCTCTTAACAGCCTGACCAAAGTCTTGAAAGTAAATTTTGCCATAGGTCCACCTGATACAGTTTCAGTTATAAAAATGTCTCTCCTACTTGACTTCCACCTCCAAAACTTGAAGGATGATTTTAGGGTCCCATTTAAAACACAGTGCTTGAATGCTAATCATACACATGTGCATTTTATTACATACGCTATATAAAATGCTAGCACAATAGGCAATATGGGCAACATCCTTTTTGGCTCAGTGACCATTTTGGCCCAAAGGATCAATATGAACACACGGCCTGTGTTTTCTGTACTTTATTTTCTACATTTTCCTGTCAGATAGCTTTCTTTGTTAACACACAAACATGCAAGTTTGTTTTTGAAACATAGCTACATTAGATGAAATCCAGAACAGTTCTACGAATGTAACATGAAATCTATATTAAGCCCACCAGGACTTCTGACCACTGTTTCTCTAGTGACTTCAATTCACAAGAATTGCAGCAGGATCCACAAGCAAAACAACAGACTTGCTAAATATCTTGTGTCTGAGATGCCACCAAAAGGTCAGGGAGATGTACATGCCTGATGCTAGAAACAATCTATATTATGTGCTGTTTGGACCACTGGACTGGGAAACCAGTCAGGGAGTACAACAAACCACAACACAGATAACCACTAAAAAAATTCAGCAGCATCCACAGTTTTGAATCAATCTTTGAATTAGGATGGACCATGCTGGAGACGTGTTGTGTAGCAGGCATTGTTTTCAGCCTACTTGTTTGGGTTAAGAATTGTCCTATCATTTGGGCAACCTGGACCTTAGGGTATGGACTCAGTACTTGAAAGGTCGATTACAGAATCCACCAAACTGCGATTTACTACGGGCTGAAAGAAGTACACACCCTGTAAGATAGGTAACTGGTTCTAATGATGATTTGAAAACCTCAGCCTACCAATTTTAAAGTTGCACATAAGAGTTATATTAAGGTGAAACTCAGAAAAAAATCCATGAAGCAACAATTTTGGAATTCTCCATTTAAAAAACCAACAGCCCTTCCTCCCGCACAACCAATGATGCCCTGCATCCAAACATGAACAACTCAGAACTTACAAGTCATTAAACTTCTCCAGTGTTACATCTGGTGTGAACACATCCAATATTCCAATGACCTAAAAATAAGGGAGAGAAAAAAAAAACATTGATTACTACTGATTTAACACAAGAAAATCCCAAACTGCATAATAAGTGAAAAAATATAATCAAAAACATTTTGACAGTGAGACATTATCTACAGGCATAAAGATGGCAGAAAGAATACCTAAAGGAGTACCTACCAACACCAGGATTTGTTATGTGTTAAATTTTGTAACTCTGAGGGCTGTTTGACCCCATGATAAAAAAATTAAAAAAAATATTTACTTGAACAAAAAGTTCAGAGGCTAACAGTTTTATGTAAGGGGAGAGAATATATTTTAACTTGAACCACTGAACTGTCAAAAATAAACCAGACAAATCAGTTCATAACCTGAAGCAGTCATAAGTGCTATTCACCTAGCTGGGCCTGCTGTCTGACAACAAAGAACACTTTAAATGTCTTCTGATTTCAGTAACAGGGTAATCTAGGTACATAGCATACAGTATCTAATTGGGAGTATGGAGAAGAAACTAGGACTAAACTGTTTTTATAGAGAGTAAATTATCAAGAGCTTAATATGATTTACTATGGCTTATACCTTAGGTTCTCCTTAAGAGTATTTTTTGTCAAACAAAAGCATTCTATCACTCAACAGAGCAATAACAATCTAGTAAAACAGATTTCCCACCACAGTTTTTCCTACTATTATGGTTTTCAGCAGAACTATAACAACTGACTAGATGGATTATGGTAACTGCCAATGCTTTTCTCAAGACCATTAAACACCAGAAAATTAAATATACAGAACGCGATGCTCCAAAAGATGTAGCTGGAATTGTCTGAAGCCAGATCGCAGGTTGGATGCTGCTTAATCCAGGTAGTGCCTCAATAGCACAGACTTCTAGAGTTGCTTCTTTTCTACTTCTACTACTAATTCACGACCATTTCTGTCTGCTCAGAGGAAGCCTCCGAAACCCTGGACTGCTGGTGTGTTTCCCAGGTGCAGGCTGCCATGTCGATAGGGGAGTGCAGGGGTTTGCTGGAAAGCAAGCTAAAAAACTAGCAACCTTTATAACTTTGTTCAGACCTATCTCCACGGCCATACAATTTAAGGACACAAGATTACATGTCAGACTAAAACTGTGTAAAATCAGAAACTGCAAGAAAGACTGCAGGGGTAACGGCATATTACATTGTCTGATGTTACCACCAAAGTACTAAAAGAAGGACTGCAAAATCCACTTTGGTAACAATCAAGATGGATTTTGGACATTACTACTTAATTACGCCACAAAACAGAGGTCTTTAAAAAAAGTACTTGAAAGTAAAGAGAAGCGAGAACAGAAATGCAGGAAAAAAAATGCAAGAAAAAAGGCGACTTCCTTTATTTAAAGCTTTAAATAAAAATCTCCAACTGTGATGAAATCCTTACTGCACGTATTTTTATCTTTTCCACATTCAGGGGGAACTGCTACAGCTAGCCTGGATATTACCGAAATGTCATAATGATGAACAAGATAGTTTTAATTTTCTGTCTTCATCTTTATTAGTTTTTCTTTCTTTGTAGCCACATATATCTTTGAAAAAAATCACTAATAATATTTTCCTGAACTGTTATATGAAACTAATTAAATAAGAATAATATAACTACCATAAAACAATAATTAAACCCACAGAGGTTGTGGTTATTATTTGAAGTAATACCTTCAGTGCTAACGGTACAGCAAGAATAATTTTTTTAATTATTTTTTTGCATGACCATTTTACATAAGGTTTTCCATTTCTATGTGGAGGCAGGGAGAGAAAGGGAGGAGAGAGGAATTAGGAAGATGTATGTGACAACAATGGAGCATAATGCAGCTCTACGGGCATCTCCTAAGGCAACGTATGTACATACACACAGAGAGCATACACAGCCAGAAAAGCTGTGGACTCTCCGAAGATTTCAGTATTAAAAAGAAGCAAGTTAACATTTTAACAGTAATCTTATGCAATATGCACTTCTTTCCCTATTAAGCCCCACTTTTTCAGAAGTCTTGCTTGTTCTCCTCAAGGAGAACTTCCCATTCCTTCATTTACCTAAGCAAGAAACATAAGAAAATAAACCCCATCACGTCTGAATGTAGCAGTGAAGACACTGGGACACCACCATGAAAAGAAGGGACACAGAGAAGGATGAAACAGTGTGGCCAGTGTACCGCATACCTCTGTGCACCAAGGCATTACCAGGTGGCCACTGTGAAATGCAGGAGCACGAAGAACACGTTTCCATAAAGAGCACGCCAGCCCAAAAGCACACTTAATGAAGTTCACTAACATTATACTACTTCTCCATTCAAGTCAACACTTCCCAGTAGTTACTTAATGCCGCCTGATATACAATGTACATTACTTCCGAGGTAAGGCTGCAAACTGATGGAGACAAGCTTATCACTGCTGCAAATCCTCTGCGGTGAAGAATACCACTGACACCAACACTCAGCTCCCGTTAAAGGCAATTGTAAATAATAAAAACAAAAAACTCTTCTTAACGTTCCAAGGATTTCACACTACTTTTCTTCTTCTTTCTTCAGCTTTCCAAAAATCCTGAAATCCAGCCCAAAGTGGTAAGACATACTAATAGTTAATCAATATAAAAATAAAAGTGAGGGACCCATTTCCTTTTCCTCAGTGATCTTTATTTAATAGCTGTGCTTTGGCATGATTTTCCTGTACCGGAACAGAATCATTAGAATTTCCATTTAGGTCACATCTTTCTGCAGATATGTTAAGCACAAGGGGGTACAGGATAAAATAAATCCTCCGAGGAAGATACAACTCCAGCTATTTATTCAGGAAAAGGAAAAGAACTGGACAAAGTGTAGGAAACTCCCTCCTCCATGGTATCATGGAAAATCCTACATCTGTCTAAAATGCTCTCAATTAAACACAGTATTTGTAAAAAAACCTATGATACTTAAAGATAACGACCCAGCACAAAAGTAAGCTACTGTAAAACAGTTACAAGAATAATTTCTTTTTCATAGTGTGGCTTATGCGAAATGTAATGGAGGTATCTGCGAAACCTTCTGTAGCTCTGTTTTTGGTGTTAATTCAGCACACTTACTGATCCTACCAGAGACAGAAGCACAGCTGAGGAACGAACTCAGTATACTCTGCGATGGCAATGAAAAACATCTCTCTAAACCAGCAGCAGCACTGCCCTTTCAGGGTCTCATTTTTTTCCCCTATTAACTCTGCCAAAAGGCAATTTCCTAAATGAATTAGCCCACAAAGGACGCACTCTGTTTCCTACTGTCCATCCGACTGAAAAACCACCTGGATTTCTGCAGGCTCCACTGAAGTACCTTCCTTGCCCATAGCTCGAGGAGTGTGATGCTGTGTCTCTCCCATCTGCGCCCAAAGCAAAACCAGAGCAACAGCAAAACTACCTGTCTACTGGTCTGACTTGTTTTCCATGGGTATGCTTTTACTTGAAATATTTAATTTGTTGATTGTGTCTCTTCCTGATGAAGCCAGTGGGGGGCGGGTGGCAGCATCTCTAGCTCTTCTTATCCCTACTGTCGGTCCATCCACCCCTCCAACATATTGATACTGACCACCCTGACCAACTTTAGCTACTGTCAACAAATAAATAACAGCTTTGCATTGGTAGGGTGGTTTCTGCCCTTCCCTTCTCAGCTGCCTCCTTTTCCAAACGTTATTCCAGCAGTGGAACACAACAGCAAAGAGCTCCTCATCTCCTTCCTCCCCTGCACTTTCACGTATTGGGTTACTTTTATTCAAGGACCGTTCCACTGCATTTCTGTAAGGGAAAGTTTCTGATGTAAGCAGCAGCACATCAATGAAAGACTCAGATCTTGTATAAATTAATAAGTCATGTAGGTTATGTCTCTTATGCAGTAAGCGCTGCTTTCTCTTGCAGATGTTACGCATGAAAACACAGTGAAGTTGAGTGGCTTTGGCACTCAGGCTACAAAAGAAAGTACATTTTTTTTAAAAGAGATCCCTGCTGGGGTGCACTGAACTACATATTATGCTGCATTAAATTTTCTGCAGGGTTAGCTTCAACTTCATGCTCCGGATCTGTTCCACATCACAGGGCACCTGCATCCTTTTACCACACTAGGAAGTCTCAATCTTTTTAAAACTGTAACTATCCACACACAAGGCTTGTGCCACAGTCACCTTTCTTCTTCACCAATTACTGCTAGGTGACGCAAGGGATGCCTGCTGACGGACAGAGAGCCCCTTTCCTTTTCTCCTGCCAGTCAGCACACCGGCGGGCACAAGCTGTAACCACAAGTGTCACCGCACTCCTCTTTCAAAGGACCCGTATGTAACTTTGGACAGATTCAAATCCTGCGAACAAACACATCTTCATCTCTGGATTGGATGGCAATCCAAAGAGAAGGTTTCAGTTTCGGTGCTGTCTTCCTTATTTTCATTTACTGGATGAGGCTAATCAGTTTGCTTTATTAGTACCCAAGGCTGGGGTGTGAATAAATGGCTATCAGCTGAAGCCCAGACTAGGTAAAACATCTATTAGGCAGATTTGTGAAAATAAGCAGAAGTGACAACTGATACCACTATGTTGACTTACTGGCTTTTGTGTACCAAAATACGTGACTTTGGTGTCCTGTTGGCTCCCTAGCTGTGCTAAGCTTTCAGACCGCAGAAAAGCACCCAAGCGTGTTTCTCCCCTACCACCTTTTGATGGCAATAAACTATCCAGTTATAAATGTATTTTTTCTTTCATAAGGACCCGTAAGGAGATTTGCCATCACCAGCCAGGATTCCCGAATTGCACTTTACTGGCACTTGTGTACCCAACAGATGTGAATTTTTAGCTGGTGCAGTCCTGCAGGACTTGCTGCGGGAAACCTCTTCTAAGAGAGTGAGCATGCTTTCATCTGTAAAGGCATCACTCATCTACAACTCCCTTCTGGGCCTGACTTTGCACACTGCAGAGGCTGTTGCTCTTCCAAGGCTCACGTCAGGCTAGATGAACTGCAAAAGGTGACAGTTTTAAAGATTTTCTCAGGCAGGAACATAGAGTGCCCCACTATTTTCTCTGGAACAAACTCCTCCCTTGGTTGATACTATGTGGGTGTAAATAAAAAGCCCAACATTTTTTCAAAATAAAGAAGTCAACAGAATTAAATACTAGCCAACCTAAAAGTTAAGGCCTGCATCATCCTCAGAAACGTAACTGTAGAGAGACGGACCATTTTGTGTCTGTTGGATACCCGAGTTCCTTCCAAAAGGGGGAAAAAAAGCTACATGGTTCTTATAATGCAAAACACACACTGGTCTTCAGATGTGGGAATACACTGGAGAATAATTTCCACTCAGAGCAATGAATGAGAGCATAATATAGAGTACCTTTAAACAAATACTGCAGTTGCCTCTTACATACAAGGGTTTCCAGGAAGAGAAAACATCTGTAGAACATTAACTGACCCAAGAAATGTTTAACGGGCATTTGTCAAAAATTTTATGCCAGCAACATGTTCAGAATTTAAGTTGGTAGAATTGCATCAGAATTCCTGTGTGTGCTTTTATGTATGCATAGGTTTACACATACGTACACACACATGCATGTACCACACTGATAAAATCTGCGCTCTGTTGTGACACGAGACATCAGCACCAGCCGCTGCTCCTCTCTCCCTCCCTCCCTCCAGCGCCATCCCCCCTTGCCAGCTGTTTTGCGCTCCTCCTGGCAACTTCAAAACTTCTGTTAGCAAGCTGGGAGGTGAGACGAGTACCAGGACTGGACCAGTATGAGTCACTATGCAGTTTTTCAACAGAAGTGGGTATCATTGTATCACTTCCAGTCCAAATGCATAAAATCCTCGTTACTTGCCAGATGAAACTAACGGTTCTGCACCTCCACTTACTTGTCTGGGTTTAGCTTTGCACACACAGACATCTCCATTAACTTCAGAAGAATGCATGAATGCAGAGCCATGCAAAAGTTTGAGAGCCAAAGACAGGGCCAAAGTTACCACGCTGGCCGTATTTTCACTGGGTTTGGTTTTAAGTCACAGCCATAATACATAGTTTTAAGGGTCCTCACTTTATCTGAACTCAAAATGGAAAGAAAACAGGGAAGAAAAGCAGCATTACTGAAAAAAAATTCCTAAAGGTAAACATTCTGTTCTTCTGTACAAGATGCAGCAGATGCCAAAGAAATAATCAAGAGCTGCTAAGGCTGTAGTGGGATGAATACTTCAAGCTAGCATGAATAAATGAATTAAAAAAAAAAACACCACCAAACCCAGTGCTTTCTTCATTCTGCCTTAGCTGTTTTTATTCCTCATTTTCACACTATTCCCTCTCTCGTGCCAGAATATCTGTTTATGCATGTACAGAGTGATCCAGCAGCTTATCTCACTGGAAACTAACTTTTCTTTTTGGCAATGTCTGGGTTAGACTGCTTCTTAGGCAGCAGAAGTAGCTTATGATGTTTGTGAAACATCTCGAATTAAAAGGCCTACCAAAAAAATATGGATACCAGTGCCATTAAAGACAGTGATTTATCTCCTAACAGCCAGGTCTTGTCCTCTTCACACACAGCCTCTGCCTCATGGTCCTCTCCTCTGGACTGGTTTGCAACTGGTTGATGATAAGTCTCATACTACCAAGTTTGCACGGTTTATATAGAAATATTCCTCACTACGTTTACGTAATGTCCCACTTAGGAGAACAAAAGACTAGCATATATAATGAAAGATGGTCATGCCAGCAACCAGAGTTGCCTCCTCCTGAAAATGCCTAAATAGACAAGCAAATTGACCCATGAGTTAGCTTCCTTACAAGGTAAAATACAATTCCAGTAAAATTCAGTAGGATGACTCCTGCATTTGTTTTTACAGGCCTCCTGGTCATCCTACAACCCTTCCACATTAAGGAGATGAGCTTATTCCTCAAAGTGCCTATAATGGAGGTCATCCAGGGTATTAAGCAGAAGTTCTCCTCCATTTTCTTCACTGAAGCATGACACACTGATGAATTATATCACTGTGGCACGGGTTTAATGGTATCTTCTGCTACCTTAATGGAGGATCAGAGATGCTATTTTTAATACGATGTGTCAGACCATTACAATTTCCTCCATCATTCTGAATACAGCATAAGGTTAAATAAACTATGATAATGTATTGCTACATGCTTAACACAACAATTCCCCAAAAGCTAGGAACTGCAGAGATGGTCCATTGAGAGGTAATCACGGTGAAACAAGCAAAGCACCACACTCTTCATGTAATCCAACATCAAATGCATCATGATTACAGAAGTCATTTTAAAAGAAAAACAGAGCAGAAGAGCAAATTGGATGTAATTTTAGCTATTAAATAAACAAAACCTTGAAACAGTTTATATCCTGAAGAAGGAAAAAAGCAAGATGAAGATTTGTACTGGCAGATTGGTGAAACATTGCAACAATATCCCAAGCCTAATCCATAGTGGCAGTACCGTCAGACCAGCTATCACACACACCACCTCCTCTACATACTTAGATTACCAACACCCAAGACAAAGAGAATGGTGGCACTGGTATTTTATTGTGGTCTTTGAAACAATCACTTCAGTTTTATTTTATTTATTTTTAATAGCAGCTGTATTTATAGTACAGCCAGAAAGAACTGCTATTTTACAGACATATACTGTAACATATTAGTTAACAGAAAAATCAGGAAAGATACTTCAATCACTGTTCTATTCTGCTAATTCCTGTTATAAGGAGATACGCACCTACGTGAGTGGGGCCCGTTCAAAACTCCATAGCCAGACCCACGGAAGCCACGATGGTAATGCCAGAGAATGGGCAGCTGTCCTGTCACCACTGTACATACCATTAAAGGTGGGCACAGCACACTGGGGACTCCTGATGCGAACGGGAAAGGACCTTGCTGTCTGCCTGTAAATCCATCCTTTGGTAGATACATGCAAAAAAAGAGGCTGTTTGACAGAATGGTGGTGGGCCAAAGGGGGGCTGAAAATCCTGACGAGTGGTGAGGCTGGTTTAATTTTGGATGGGTGGAGCGGCTAAAGGCGTATCCTGAGATCAGCAGAGGGACTAGAAATCCTAAAGGGCATTGTTGCTATTCCTAATTCACCGTGGGTGAAACGACTGACAGAAGGGTGTGAGGCAGGGAAGGTAGATGGAAATTCTCTTGATGGGCTGTACTGTCATCTCAGCCTCATCGTGGACAGGTGGAGCAGTCAGCTTCTGCCTCCACGGTGCCCGCAAATCCCTGCAGGATCATTTATTCAGTCTTTGTTCTCTAATGAGTTCTCATAATTCACGGGAAAACTTTTCCTTAGTATGTAGATCAGATTCTTCTTTCTGTGGCCTAAACTGTTTCGTAAGACTGTAAACTATTCCCTTCCTTCATATATATTGATTTGTAACTTTTACAGATTGTGCTCACATTCCCCAGTGAGCATTTTCTTCTAGACTCTTTTAATTGTCAAACGAGTCCATGGAGGGGTTCCAGAGTATTATCCTAAAGGGCATATACCACATAAAACCCACCAGGAGTGGAAAATGCTACCCAATAGATTATTCTGGGAAATGGAAGAAAAATAATCTCAAAATTCTGGACACAGTTAGGAGCTTGGCAACTGCACGAGCTGCTCTGCTCCCAAACGTTCAGTAAAGAAAATGTCGAAAGTATGAAAGCCCATGCATGACACAGAAGTTCCCTGCAAATGTTAACTCTTTAACATATACAGCAGTGATTATGAAGCAGTTACTCCAAAGGAATCAAGTAACGTGATCAAATGTATTAAAAGATTCAGACTAAAATGTTAACAGGCACATAGGTCCTTAGGCCTACAAAAAGGTCCGTTTTTTCCTGGACAGTCAGGACATCCCGCAGATTATTCTTCAAAATTAACCTGGATATTGTTGGTACTCACAATGTTAATACCATAATGTTAAATGGCAACGAGTGGCTATTGTTATTACCAGTTTCTCTTATCCTCACCTTTGATCTCTTATTTTTCCTTGAAGGCCACCTGAATGGAGCTATGCTCTAATCTCCCACAGTATTAACATTTTAAACCAGACTCTTATGCATCATTTTAACAACTCCCCCTGAACCCTCTTTTTTTTCCCCAAGCGTTCATGACGAACAGAAGGTAAAGCCACTACTGTGATCCTCCAAGCCCACCCTGGGACCCTTCCCACCTGGAGTCAGTGCTTTGATTCCACAATAACTGCTTTCACACAAATCTCTCCTCCTTCATTTTTTTTCTTAAACCACTAAGCATTGTTGGGACTAAGTATCTTTATCTCTATGACACTTTAAACACTTCTTTCTACAGCTGTTCTTCTTTCACATCACATGGGAATCTGTGCAGAGCCTGCATCCTATTCCCTGCTTCCCAGTAAAGCTATTTATTTAGTCATTTGCGAACTCTTCCTGTTTCACATTAATACAAACCCAAAACTTTCAAATGCTTCATGAACGACAAAAAAAGGAAAACCCGACATTCTCCCCAAAGATACGCATGTGTACCATAGCCATCTTCATGCAAGTTCAAAAAAAAAAGCGATGTTGGCACCCGAGACACACAGGCACAGACCTGTGCTCTGCACTCTCCTGCACCTCACAAGTACGCAGCGATGGACATTGTAATTTCTGGTCCTTAATCTCTCTCATTAGGTCTGAGCACAAATTCCACCATGGTCCTAACCTTCCCCACCCAACCTTTCCTACATGGAAATGAAGTGGTGCTTCCCACAGGATATTCTAGTTTGTGTGAACTAATGTTTGTAGAGAAAGGACAGACAGACAAAAGACAGATGTGCAGGTCTTGCCCAGAGACTCCTGAATTCCATGCAGCCACACAACTGCCTCGTCCAACTCTGCTTAAGTTTCTTTCTGTTTTTAGGGTGCGGCCTTGGGGAGTTATCTGCTAACGACCCAACTCACGTTTTCGTGCTTCATGTGCTTCAGGAGACGCAGCTCTCGGTAGGCTCGTTTGGCAAAGAGTTCAGACTGAAACGGGCGGTACAATTTCTTAATGGCCACTTTGGTGCCACTTCTTCCATCGACGGCTGAGCTTTAAGGGAAAAGGAAGAGTTTGGTGGGTGAGGACCGAAGCCAGACCGCGAACCCTGCCAGTGCTGGGGAGCGGCCGCATCCTGCCCCACACCGCCCAGCCCGCAACCTGCGGCCTGCCGAGTGCCTGCGTGGCCTTCCTGGGCCAAGGGAGGAGACCACCTCCCCGGCAGTTTCAGTCGTTTAAAAGGCTGCCAAGCCCTGTGATGAAAAGTAGCCAATTTTCAACAGCTTTAAAAAGGAACATCTGGGGAGGAAGGAGAAAAAAAAAAAAAGAAAAGGCAAAACCCCCCAAAAATCCCACAAAACCCACCAACAGAACACCGTCAACACAAACCCATGCCAGGTGTCCCGTCCCAAGGGCCAACACCCCGGGCTTTGGGGACGCTGCCGCTCCGGGGGGCTGCACCCCGCGGGCCGGAGCCGGGGCCGGGCGCCGCGGGCAGCGCTGCCCGGGCAGGGCTGGGCAGGGCGGGACCGGCGCCCCGGGCTCTGCTTGCCCCGGGGACGAAGAGACGCGTGTGATGGAAGGCGGTACGCCTGCCGGCTCCCCCGCGGAGGGCCGGGCTCCCCCGGCGGCACAGCCCGCCTCCCGGCTCCTCGGGGCCGGCCAGGTGGGCAGCGGGGCCGCCTCCCTCAGCCCCGCGGGGCCCGGCGGCACCGAGCGCGGCCGAACAGGGCCAAGCTCAACAACCGGAAAAAGTTGGCAGGGAGAGAGGAGAGGACCGGACCGGGCACCGCTCCCCGCCCGGGGCAGCGGCCACCGCGGCGCCCCGCCGCCGTCCCGGGCCGCCCCCTCCCGGTGCTGCCCCGCCTCGCCCCGCTCACCAGACGGCTCCGTAGGCGCCCGACCCCACCGGCTGCAGGTCCCGGTAGCGGTCCCGCACTTCCCAGAGGGTCTTGGTGATCTCCTGCCGGTAGAAGCCGTTCTTGGGGGAGGACATAGCGCTGCGGCCCCCCGCCGGCAGCCGCCGACAAAGAGCCCGCGCTGGGGCGGGGGGAGGGGGGGGAAGTGGTGAGCGGGAGCGGCCAGCGCCGCCGAGCCGAGGCGGGCTGCGGCGAGGGGCTGGGCTTGGGCGAGCGGCGCCTCCCGCCCCCGCCCCGCGCACCCCCCGCCGGAGGCCCGGCCGCCCGGCCCCGCGCCTCCCCCAGCGGGGGCCGGCACCGGCACCGGCACCGGGCGTGCCCTGTGACCGCAGTCCGCGGAGGCTGTCGAACCGCGGCGTGTCCCGGCGGTGCTGGGGGGCTGCCCCCAGCCGTCCAACCCGCCTGTGCCCTCCCGGCGGCGGGGGAGCAGGTGCCGAGGCTGCCGCTGCCTCCACGAGTCCCGGCCCTGCAGCTCAAAGCAAATGCTTCCCGGTCCCGGCGCCGTGCCTGCGCCCCCCGCGGCGCGGCAGCTCGCTCGGGGCTGGTGGCGGCGTCCTGCGGTGGGTGTGCCGAGACGCAACCGGCTTTTACCCGGCAGCGTTCAGGAATACGGGGGGCTGTAACTGATGAGAGCGGGGGGACAAAAGCCAGCTTTGGGATGGCCTTTGCACCAAGGTGTACAGCTCGAGGGCTTCCCAGTTCGCCTCGGGGCCAGACCCCAGGTTTCGGCTGTATTTCATGCAGTTAAATAGAAACAAGCACACGCTTGATTCAGTTGCTCGGGGCAAGCGGTCCCCTGCCTGCCTGGTGCGATACGAAACAGTTCGAGCAGCGGCTTGAAACAACTGCGGCCGCTGGAGTACGGAGAACAGCCACCGTCTCGGTATCTCTACAGCAAACAGGCCTGGACCGGCACGTGTAAGGCAAAGACCCGCTTTAAAAAAAAAAGTTTTACGTGTTTGCTGTGTGAATAGAATTAAAATTCTTGTCCTTCAGGGTCTGGTAAAGCCTTTGTTGTGTCTGACTTCACCCCTGAGCAATGTTGCTGAGGTTAGATAATTCAGACTTGCTGTCACTGGAGTTCGATTTGTGGCTTAGCTCGAAAGGGGCTATCTGGCCAAGTTTCGTTGTTCCTGATGCCTTTTTGGTAGTTGCCGTGGGCCTGGACCTTTTGCTGCCTGACTGCCGAAGGTGGAAGAGCAGCCCTGCCCTCCCTCCTCCCAGTATTTGTGTGTCGGGTACAGGAGGAAAACGTCCTCCCACCCAGGAGCTGTGGGCTCCGGCGCTGCTCTCGGCTGACTGGTGACCTGTTCGACTCCCTGGTTTAGCGAGAATGGAAACCAGCCCTCTGACAGGCTGGTGTCAAGTGTGAGATTAATGATACACATTTGCTTTTAAAATCCACTGTCCCAGCAGACTATTTTTTTTTTTAATTTCTGACATCCCTTTTATGCCATGTTTGCCATTAAGATGATGGCTGGAGTGAAATATGGTACAAGCAAGGTGAAGGATAGTGCAGCTTCCACTCAGTTTTGAGCCAGTCCATTAGTTAAATTACTTTAAACAACAAATATATATGTTTCTAATACAGTAAGGATTAGATCTGCTTTTGATCCCTCACCTGCTTTTCCTTTATCCAGTTGTGGCAAAATTATACTTTCTTACTGCTTGCTTTTTATCAAGGCAGAAAGTAGAGGATTTTAGTACAGTCGATGAAAGTACTAACTCAGCATCAAGACAATGTTGCTCTTGTGCAGAAGCTGAGAATATTACAGAGCAACTTTTGTAAGATATTTTAAATTCATTGGCAAAGTTGGCCAGTGCTGTGTTTCCCGTTTTTCCTTCATATAAGTACTTAGGTATACTTTGCTATAGCTGGATGAGCATAGCGGCGTAGGTCAAATACAAGACCACCTTCCCCCATCAGGTCGCGCATATAGCAGATGAACTGATAAACTTACTGAAAAGACAAGGAAATCAGCACTTGTTGTAAAAAGGGGAGCTTTGTCTAATAAAACCATTAGAAGTGTCTATGAAGGGAGTGTGACGAGGAACTTGGATCCATCCACAACTGATAGATCTTACAGCAGCGTCACAAAATGCATGAGCCTCAGCATCCTGCTGGGCTCGGCTGGATACATGGTGATGTGTTTTCCCAAAGACAATCTGTTGCAATGAGACTAATAGGATACTACAGCCGTATCTTATCCCAGGCAATGTGTGCTTGACAGGGTAAATTAAAAAAGGAATGCTATCAGATGTTTCTGCTTTTGGCATATGTTTATCGTAAAGTTTATAGAACAAAAAGGGACCTTCTTCGGACATCATCAGTATCGTATAATAAATGCATTAATGATGGAAAAATCCCACTTTTCTAATGCCCATCCCATAAAGAGAAGCTTGGCAAGGTTCTTACCAGGAAGAAACATTCATTTTGATACCTTTGGGTTTTTTTAAAAAGCCAGCCTTCCACGTGTTGGAAGGTTGCCACCAGCTGCAAAGCATACGAGGTAGATGGGATGCGTACAGTAGTCTTTCCAATCCCTCTAGGAACTGAGAGCTCAATTTACACTCCAGCCTGGATGCGAGGCTTCAGTGCTGGAGCAGGAGCTCTGCAGTGAGAAAGCTAACCATGTTTTCCTGAGAAATTCTGCATGTATGGAGTCTGGTGAGAGAGTCTGATGGCAGCACTGCTCACAACAAACTGTTAATTAGCAGTGATAAAATGCCGCAGCTTAGTTTGTCAGGAGCTGAACTGCGGGCTGGCTGCAGGGCCCCGGGCGAAGGAGGTGCATCTGTGTGAGCAGGAGAGGGACTGGGACCTTGATCCCCAGTCCAGGCACTGGCAACGTGGATTCAACTTGGGGAAAGCAGGAGATCATACAAAGTCCTGGGAAAAATCAAGCATCTTCCCACCTTTCTGTCTGTTTATGTCTATAAGATGTCTTGCTCATGGGCATTTTATTCTTGATACAGTAATTGATGTATGAATAATTTAGTTCTGTAAAACATACCTTAAATATCAATAAACATAAAATCTTGCTGAATTGTCAAAAGCTGATTCCTAGAATACTATTTTTTAACCAGCTTTCTATATCCCCGCTTTCAAAAAGTACTCTGTTCTTGTCCACTTAGATATGTTGCCGTGGAGGAAGTAAGTCCATTTTATTTATTACAACAAGAAGTAAAGCTTAAATTAAAAAAAAATCTCAGTTTTCATCTGAAAATGTTCCCATGCCATTGTGTCCCCACCCTTCCCCAGTGGAGCTGCTGCCAACTATTTTGCAACTTTTCTGGTTTTGTCTCTCTGACCCCTGAGCAGGGTGCTTCAGTTCCAGTTTCTGTGACACGGAGCACCCCTGGGGGCCTCGCCACGCTGCGAGAGCACTCAGCCACCAGCAGAAAACAATACTTATACTCCACCTAAATGCTTTTTAAAAAAAAAAAAAAAAAAATTTTAAACTGTCCGTTTTATTTGTTCAAGAGGTCAAGTGAGAACTTACTAAGTAACTGTTTACTACCCTGTTATCCCTGCTTGCTGGAGGGGGGTGGAAGAAGCCAGGACGGGTGTCGAGGGTAGCAGACAGCTATGTATAAACCAACTGCATTAACACTCCTAACTCTCCGCAGAGCCTGCCTGAAGGTCCTCTTCATACTCATTCCTACAATAAACTGTAGGAGTTTAGTTTTTAAACTGTCAGAGGTTATCACGGTCTGAGATGCTATTGCGCACAGAGGAAAAACTACTCTTGCGTTGAAGAGTTTCCCAACTTGAATGCAAAAAGCATACAAAAGAGCATTAAAAGGTTGTGCACATCACCTGTTGAAATCACCAAAAACTTAGTGGTACTCTTACCCTGTCTTTTTCATCCTCCTTAACATTGCATTCATTTGTTGCGTTTCCATCTCAACCTAATGAGAGAGTTGGATGGCATAGGAGTACACTGTGTTATTTTTGCACAGAATATAACGTAAGCAGGGTTTAGTCTTGATTTGAGCCTTCATACTCTATTATAAAATAAGTATGAAATAGGAATATATTACCTTAGTGCTAATCTACAAGATATTCTTCTATAAGGAGCAAAGTTGAGGCTGCTAGTTATGGCAGATTAAATGTATATTTGTCTCAAGGCTGCCGTGGTGATTTAGTATTTCTACTGCGTTCAGTATTACTTGTGGTCAAATTGGAACCTAAAAGGACCGGCTAAAACCTCTGCACTACGGTACACATCTTAATTTGTAACAATAATTGAAGCTGGGGGACTATGTGAGAGCAAAATGAAGCATTTGTATGCATGCAGGATTGAAGCCTAATTGAACAGTTTCATTCATTATGTAGAAATTTCACATCTAATGGATTAAGTGTCGGATTGGTTGGAAGATCAGCGTTCGCATGGGAAACTCACAATATATTCCCTCCTCGTAGTGAAAACTTAGACCCCTTTAGGCATATCAGTTCAATATTTTATCTTACAGCAGAAAGAAGGTCAGTGGCAGCTACACTAATGCAGCTTTCTGAGTCTCTTGATACTAGTCCCATAAAAACCCTTACGCTTTTTGCCTAGACTCATAAATTAATGACACTTGGTATTCTCACATGTGCGAATATGCTGATTTTCTAAGGACCAGCTTTAGAGAGCTGTGTGACATCCATAAACACTAGCAGCACGGTTCACGTATAGGAGGAACAAGCAGCTGCTTTTAAAGCAAACAGAGGTGTTGCTGTTAGTTCCTTCCTAAGGAGACTGATCTTGCCGAGGCTGAACTCCTTTCTGCTGCTACCAAAGCACATAATTTACCCAACTTGCAGTGCAATTCTCTTATAGCAAGAGCTAAATCTTTACCACTGCTCATCTGTCAGGGAGTCTTGGGCCAAATCAGCAATTTACAGATGTAGCAAAGGATACTTAAGTAATTTCTGCCTGCAGCTGAATACGGTACTTTTTCAACAGATTCACCGTTGACCAGGTCCCGAGAGTCGGGAAGGTGGAGGGTCTGTTTTCTTACTCTGATCCAGGAGCACATGTGACGGGAAGAAAGGAAGGAAGTGGCTTTTGTATTGACTGCTCCCCACCTCTGCCCTTGAAAGGGCTGTCCCCCTCCTGTCCCTTGGGTGAGCCCACTGTGTCGGATCCTGCAGCGTAGTGACTCCTCTTCCCTTTTGCTTTCCTCTTTTGCACCACATCAAAAACACGCTAAGATCTCTAATGGGAATGCTGCAACAATGCTGCCTAATTAATGGCTCTTGACCTACTGGTGCGTGATGTATTTTTTCATTTATCAGTGCTGATTACCTGATTTCTTCTTATTATTTTTCCGTATAAATCCCCAAAGTTATTAGTGACCCTGCTGTTTCATGCTTGTGTAGCCACTTCGTATGTTCTCTGTGTATTATGGCAAGTGATACCCTGTACTGCTGTGCTTTTCCTCTAAACCGTCCTCGTTTTTTCTTTCCATTAGCACATTGTAAAGTAGAGATTTCTTTAGTCTTGTCTTTATTTCTGCTTTGGCTGTGGCATATAAATTTCCTGCTGCTGGGCTTCAGTGCTGATGAGGTAGAGAGTTTAAAAAATAGAGATGCAGATTTTAAAAGAAATGTAGTGTATACTTATGCATGTCAAAAGATTGAGATGTATGCAAAATACTTTTTTTTCCTTTTGCAAGACCTTTTGCTTCCAGTGATGATAAAATTACTAGACTTGGGGTTGCACTTAACACTGATTAGAGTGAGATAATAAATACTAGAAGTGATTTCAATTCAGTAGGTGGAGGGATAACAAGCTCTTGTGACTGAAAGCTGAAATTAGGTAAATTCAGATTAGAAGTAAATTGTTAACAATGACAGAAATTAATCAGAGAAAGCCCTTGGAGAGTTGTGTTCTCCCCTAGTGGAAGCCTGAGCTGCCGCCTCCACTAGCATCGCCCAACCCTGCTCCTCTGGGTGTCCCTTCTGTGCTTCGCAGGTGGTCCGGGATGATGAGCACCCTAATTTAGTGTGGGCTAAAACCTACGACGCTCTCCTTAAACGTACATGTCATGTGTGGAGGACCTACAAAAGCGTGATTGTAATAATGAGTAAGACTGGTCTGAGGAGAGTAACACCCCACAGTTTAAGCGTGCTCCACTACAATTTGGGCCATATAAACAACGCCTTCATTAAAGAGATTTTTAGCAAATACATTTTTAGACAATAAAATCCTTACTTTTATATTCATTTACTCTTTAAAATTTAGTTTTAAGCGATGCGCCTTACAGGTTCACCAAGCCTGACAAAGCCCTCACTCCGAGATGTTTACCTCCATTCGCCTGTTTGTGTTGGTTGACAAACGGTTTTTTCCATCTGCGCTCAAACGATAAGCATTGTTAGCGCTAAGCCTTCCACCTTTCTGTCCCAGTGGGGTACTGGCTTTCCAATTACCCTGCCCTGCTGTTGTAAACTGATAAACTTACCACATCGCAGTCCCACGTTGGATTACCACAAGGGAGTCGGTTACCTGCTCTAGAAAAATACTTTAATTAGTGGCTTTTGAGGTCTAAGAAATCGCCTTCATTTTGCAAATCTAGGAAAAAGATGTCTCTCTCCCTCCTGTTTTTCTTGACATTAAAATGAGATGATTTATGGGTTTTGATGGTATTTCATTAAAAATAGCTGAGCTTTTGTTACCCATTACTGTCACCTTTGATTAGTTTAAATGTGGCTATGACCGTATTCTTCCTACATAATTTATCTCCTAGAAAAAATTACATCGTTGAATGTAAAAGGCAGTATTCAGAGGAAGATTCAGAGTTGCCAGAAGAACAAATTTTGCAAGGGATACGAAACTGTCTTTCCGCCTCAAGTAGCAGAGCTATGGCAAGAGCATAGCAATCTGGTCTTTGCCTACCACAGAGTTCTACACATCCTTTGAAACATTTGGTGATGGCCACCCTCATAGCCAGGAAACCAGATTAAATAAATGATGGGACAAATCCCACACTAAATTAATTATTGTTGGATGCAGGAAGTTCTTGTGAAATCTCTTTACTTCATCCTTGCCCTTCCAGCTGGAATAGAGCTGCAGAACAGGCTACCAAGCTCATTATCAGATTTCAGAGAAAATAAAGTACTGAGCTACATTTCTGTTAACTTGTAAACAAAAAAAGAAAAAATAAATTTAAGACATGACTAAGTGATTATTTTCATTATGTACTCAGCCAAATAATTTAAGGATTTACAACCTTTTCACCTATTTTAGTCAGCAAGTTGCATGCAGTGGTCATTGCATGACAATTACAGGCCTCATCCAGCCTCACAGGAAGCCAAAGTAATGGTGGCCAGACAACACTTCAGAGGACTCGCAAGAAATCCATGCAGGCATTTACTTTTAGATTAATATGCCTTGCAGAAAGTTGAGTACAAGTGGCTGTGTTCCACTGAAAGCAAGTACCGGATAACTGGCCAATATTATCAACAGTCCACCACTTAGCCCACAAACTAGGAGCACATTTTCTAGATGTAATGCTTATTTCTATTTCTCGAAGAAAACAAACAATACTGTATCAGGTATCTCTGAAAAATCAAAGTTCTTGGACTTGATTTTTTTTTTTTTAAATCTGTTTATTAAGAAAAAGCTTTTCTTTTTACATAGAAAAGATACAGAGGAAGGTAAATAAATGCAGTGGAGTTCATTACCTCATGTAATAGCTGTACAACAGAATCTTAATGACAAAAATTACAGAAAAACTAAATAATATAAAAAGCCATCTCCAAAATAAGACTCTGACAGAGGGAGAACGAGACACAAAAATGAACAACATTGAACAACCATGAATCACAAGTATGTAGAAAGACAGACAATACACCACAAGAGGCCTCATGCCAAAGTATATTCCTGTTTCAGTATTATGCCTTCAATGGGGAAATCAGATAAATTTAATTCTTTAAGACATTTTGGTATCCAGTGTATCCTGCAATTTACTATTTAACTTTCCAGCTTTTCAGAGCTGGAAATACTTACAAATTTTGCTTAAAAAGAAGCTCTGATGAGATATTTTGTTTTTCACAAACAAATTCTTAAATCATCTTGTTTTGTCTTGTCTTCCAATGGCAATTATTAGATTATTTTCCCAAGGATTATGTGAAGGAAAATAAGACAATGAGGAATATTGAATTCAAAGCTATGAACTGAACTGAGTACTCTTGCACTGCTGTCTGTGACAGCCTTTGCTGAAGCTTGCAGAAGACTGCAGAGATCTGCCGCAGCGCCTTCAGGGCACCTTCCTGTCAACTCGGGCAAATTCACGAGCGCTCCACTGATGGCATGGTTAGGAGTACTGTTGGCAAGTAAAGTGGTCTCACAAGTGGGTCTTGTGCAGATTAAAAAAAATATACATGGGGAAAATAATGAGAACAGACACTTGAATGGCAACAAAAGACAAAGATTTATTTTTACTGACTTTAAATTGGTGTTGAGATCGCTTGAGAGACATCCAGTAAATTTGTAAGACCACCACAGATATTACTACATATGCATATTCTGTCTATCTCACTACCACGCCCTCTCTTCATAAAGGCACTAACTATAAATAATATGAAAACAGACAGATAAAATGCTGGGAAAAAAAGGATTACTTGTATGGGTTTCTATGTTTATGTTTGTATACATTCATGCTTTAAATGTACAATTTTAAAATTAATTTTAAAAGTCACCTTTATTTTGGCAATACAACTGATAAAATGAAACATGCAGAACACAGCTCGACAGAACTCAGTGCATAATTTTGTCAGAATGAAGCAGTTCTTTATCACCCTTTGTGAGTCGGGAATACATTCATATTACAAGGCAAAAAACCCCCCCACCGCAAACAGACAACATCTGGCTTCTGTATATGCATCTGTTTTTCCACATCTTCTCCAACATCTTTGGATAGTAAAATCTACGTCTGACCACAGGTTAAATTGTATGGTTATATTTTAACAGTCTTCATAGTGCAGCAAGGCAAGACAGAGCTGCCTGTATTCACTGTTCTATCTCCAGGCTATCCATTTTTAAGTCAGGGGGTTTAAAGCTAATCACTTCTTCATAGGTAAGTTCTGTAGAGAGGGTGTAAGGGAGAGAGAAGAATTAGATGATATTCTCTTCAAAAGAAAAATATTCCAGACAAAACAATTCTATGGATGCATGTGACTTGTAGTTTGTATTTCCAGCCTTTTTTAGAGTCCAGATCGCAAAACAGACTGAATTCACCAGGAATCCTTCTGTTAACCTCAGATTACAAACTAAGACTCACAAATACTGTTATTGTACAACATGTCTCTCCCCTTCAGCTAATTACTAAAACACACAGGCCCTGAAATGGAAACATCAATTATGCTGTCAGATGACCTGCCAAAATGATGTAATAAAAGACAAAATGTAATGGAAAATGGAATCCTTAAAAGCACCCGAACAGGTTTTAAAATGTACACTTTTAACTGTGGAGAATGTTCTTTATCATCTCTCAGGCGATTGCCTTCAACATAAATCACTCACAGTTCTGCGCTAATGCCTTGGGATTAGGTTTTGGTGTTGTTTTTTTTGGTTTTTGTTTTTTTTTTTTAATATTTTATTGTAAATAACTTAATTTTAAGGTCCTCTGAAAGAAATGTTCCTTTGTCTTAGAAGCATGTAACAGTTCTATTTTCATCAAGAAAGGTTTAACTAGAAACACAGATTCCTTGCTATTTTACCCTGCTTTAGGAATAGCCCTTTATCTTCTCATGCTGACAGTCATGTCCTGTTTTGTGCCTTCCACAGTAATGGGAGTATGTCATCAGTGGCTACCTCCTATGTATTTTCTCAAGTTAGATATTGTATTTTAAGGACCAAATGTTGTTCACACATAAATATATGGGTAACAAGGCATTACTTCAGGATCTGTTTTCCAAACAGTGATATTTAAATCATATCAAAATTGTGCCTATTAGCTTGTTTATTAAACAGATGTGTCAGAGACAGCTGCTACACCTACAAGTGGACCCAGCACTCCTCTAAAAAGTATGTAAAAATCTTGCTTACTCTCTGGTTGTGTTATGCTGTAGTATGGTGTACGATGACCACCGTGCCAGCTTCAGTGCAGGGTTTCTCAGAAAGGAATTCTGTGTGCAGAACTCCCGAGGTGGAAGGATTCATTAGGTGACTCTTTCAGTGATTGATCTGGAGCTATTAAGTAGCATCTGGCCACAGGCAGCCAGGTAGGAGCTAGAGCGGTCCTGACTGAGCTCAGAGGAAGCCAGCGTCCTCACAAATCGCATGCTTGGGACTGTATTAGAAATTATTCCTGCTGGCTGTGTATTGTATGTTTACGAAGCGCCTTACCCAGTTCTTGTGCCATCCTACTCAGCTGAGAGTACAGATGTTAAGCTGAGATACGTGCAGCTGGAGCAGCAGCTAAGGAGAGACTGTGCATGGCATTCAACTCTGAATAGCATACTTTTGGCCTTTTTTTTTTTTTAAAATATTTTCTAACTAGTGAAACATGTCAGAAGAAAATCTATGAGCTTGGGCTGCAAGCCTCAGCAGTGTTCAATGGAGGTCAAGGAAACTCTTAAGTGCATAATGTGTAAGGTAAAGCGCCTGAAATCTCATTTTACTTTGGTGCTCAGTCCCTCTTGGGATCAAGCGCCACTGATTTTTAACCTGAACAGAAAAAGAGGGGAAATATGCCATTGACGTTTTAAGAAACTAGGTCAACATTTCATCAACAATACAAACATTTTATGCAAATGGTCACCTTTCATGTCATCCTTAAATGTGGCACATACTGTACTTGAAAATAACAAAGTTTATTCCCCAAGATAAAAATATGGCCAGGAGGAAGAGCTGCATGTCCTGTGCCAGTTTTGAGATTTTTGTTTCAGGCTTTTTTTCCCCCCCCTCTGTATAAAGAAGGAATTTGACCTGTATTTCCAGCAAGGACAGTGATGTAGAAAAATGTGATACTGTCCTTCCTAGAGAATTCACCTCCACATCCTCATTTCAGTTCAGAAAGTGTTAAGCTAAGATTGTTCCCAAAAAATTTCAACAGAGTTTCATCACAGACAGAAATCAGCTTCAGGAAATTGTTAAACTTTCCTGTTAAAGACTCAGTCAGCTGAAAAAGTAGCAGAAAACAAATCATCCACTGGTAAGTACGGCAGCAAATTGAACATCCCTCTCAGTAAACAAAATGTATGGGTGGTGCTGTATGCTGCCAGGTTTTGCAGAGGCGAGCGTGTGTAAGGAATAAGCAATACCAGTCAATCCTCTCCTTGTTTGTACGGATGCAGTAGGCTTCTAGAAAACCCTTTTTAAGGCTCTAGGAGGCTGCTTTATTGTAGAAAGACCCATGACCCTGCTCCTATCTGTCTTTAAGATGTATTTGCTGTAGTCAGTCTGCTTGTCTTCCCTGCAATACCCAGGCTAAAACATGGCTTAAGTGCAAGGACATGAGTAAGACATGGGAGGTCAGTATTTTTCATTATAAACCTACCCACTATGGTAATATATTTTTATCAAACCTTTCTGGAGTAAAAGTTATAGAATATACAAATAGAAACAGAAGAACACTTCTTTTATAGAACACTTATTTCATCTTAAGCCAAGGAAAGGACTTTATCGATAAACAGGAACAATTAGTTTTCTAGAACACTACTCTCTATTTAAAAATGTCTAGTAAGGAATTTTTAGCATAATATGTCCTAATTAGACAATGATGAAATTGAACTGTACTTTTCAGTATACTTGCAAAGTAAAAGTTTAGCCATATTACTTCCGTGACACTGGAGTGCAATGTGATCATGATGCAAGCATGGAATTAACTAATAAAAAAAGGTTGTTGCAGTGTTTCTCAAGAATGGGTTTTGGGGTGCCAATCCAAAGTAAAATCATCAACTCTCATCTCAAACAGGATCAATAGCATGGTTTATCTATTAATGGCTATCTAAAGAATGTTTAACAAAATACACATCTATGTGGAAAATACTAATTCCTGGTTCTGAAGAAAGTTAGACCAGAATACCAAACAGTGTCACTTGCTCTAGCACAGTTACTTCAGCTGAGGATCTGACCTGGAAAACTAGAAGAAGACAGAATGTGTAGTTACCTGATAAGTAGCATCTGCTTTTAGTTAAGATTAAACCTGCTATAGGGAATCTAGTGAGGAGATGATAGAATGCGGGAGGGGAGCGAAATCCAGGGAGGAAAAAAGCAACCCTTTCCACATCTCCACTCCCACAAGCACATATATGGACTTATCTTGTTTCCCTGAGGCTTAAGAGTTCAAATTGGTCTGGTTAGAAACTGAGGAAAACTGTTATTTAAGTAAGGTTTTGTTCTGCTGCACGTATTAACTACTGTCTGCAATTCTGTTACCTTTCCATTCATCTATGGTTCGCTCCTTATTCTCTATTGACTCATCGTACAGCTCGGCCTCAGGTTCATCGTCTGGATCATGATACTGTACAAAGTACGGATGTGCAAGTGCTTCTGAGGCAGTAATTCTTTTATCGCTGTCTAATATAAGCATCTTCTCAAGAAGATCTACAGCTAAGGGGAAAAGAGAAACGTGGTTCAAAGCCAGAAGAGACCATCTAGAAATGAAAGAGAAGGCAACTGTTTACACACAATCTATTCTCACTTACCTTAAACACAGTTAACATTATTGGCAAACCCACAAAATTTAGGCAATATAAGAAATAAGCTTTGAAGATTTTGTACTGTAAGTACAATTTGCAGAGCTAAAGAAAGCTTTTGGTTTGCTTGTGGTACGCACAAATGTTCATCGTAGTCTATTTGGTATCTGATTCGCCTCTTCAGACATCTAAGGCCTTCATTCTGAAAAAATCTCTGTGTGCTTAAAAGTTAAATATCCTGTGTTCATCATGTGCTTAATTTGGTCTTGATCAGTGCAAACTTAAGTAACTTTAAATTGTCACTGTGAGATTACACTTTTAATTAGCTGCACCAATGAAATCATCAGATGAAAACCCCAAAGCAACTTTACAGGACCCAGCATAAAGTAAGTATGTTTGAGTTGACAGTTGCAGAATATTAGAAGTGAGAGGGATCTGGAAGGCTGAAATTGGTTTCATATAAGCACTGTCATTAATTTGCCTTTATGACATTAATATGTAGCACGCTCATGTACTTCATGCAAATAAATCCCATTTTTTATAAGAAAGCATTCACAGCTACTTGTATTTTAAAAATAAAATTGTATTTTAATACACAAAATGAATTAAAACATTTTAACTCATAACACTTCCCCATATACAATGTTTTAATGTGCACTCAATGGAACTGACCAGGCACTGCAGTAAGATGACTCCAGTGACTCAAATGTCTCCTTTGCCATGTCACAAGAAATGGTTCATAGAAACATCTCTTTTGCACAGGCAGAACCAATTGGTTAGGAATAAAAACAATTGTGCAGGACCAGACCAAAGGTCTATCTAGCCCGGTATCCTGTGTCCAACAATGGCAATACATTCCTAGGAAATAATACTCAAAAGGGTCATTCAAACAGCTATACTTCCTGGTATGTTCTTCTGCTTGCCAGCAATTTACAGCTCATGGCCTTCCTGAGCCAGAAGTGATGTCTCTAGTCTAGACCCTGTGACATTTTTATTTATTCCTGCTATATATAGCTGGCTTTTGCTTTTCATCCACAGACTGTTTTCCTTTAGGAGGTTCTCGTAATCTCCACCAGAAACTAAAGACACAGGTTTCATGAAGGGAAAACAGTCTCAGGATGAAAGTTTAAGCAACGCTCTTCTCACTGGTCTGATCATTATTATATGGGATCATATAGCAAAGGAAGGCTTGGGTTCCTATGTTAGTGAAAGATTTAATCTCTATCAGTCTGACTTTCTTACCTAATGGATTGGCACCACGAAATACTGCTTTTAAATCCTGTTGAGGCATATGTGGAAGAGATTCAATGTATTTTCTTGCCTAGGAATAAATCAATATACATACCACATGCACAGAGGTTAAATTTTACCCAACAGTAACCATATCAACTCTAAAAAAACAGACGTAATGTTTCTTATGTTTCTTATACATGGGAAACCTTCTTTACATAAAACCATAATGTATGACTTTGTTTTAAACAGTCACTCCTGTATATTGCACAATAAGCAACAGAGTTTTAAACAGGTATATTTTCCTCTAGAGGGTTATGCGATAGCACTTATGTTTTCACCTACGCTTACTGGTTCATTGCAGTATTTCCCCAGGGAATACAGGCATGTAACAGTCAACCAGAAATTGCAACCTAAATCATCTTTCAGTTACCCTCAGTGAAGTGGTATCCTTCCCTCCTCTCCCTCCTCTGTCGAACAGTAGCTTCACTAACCAAAGAACAAATCCTGATATTCCCAGGGTGCAGATCTTCAGATGTTTAACAGAATTTATAGCTTGCTTTGTCACTGTGGCTGTGAAAGGCTCATCCAAACTCAGCTAGAAAAAGCCTACCTGCACATGGGACCCACAAATGTCAGCGTGGAGCCTGACATTACATGAGCTACGCATTTCTGGCCTGAGGTAGATAGATCAGCAAGAGAAGAGGTTGAATGCTGGTCCTAAAGGCTGGGATCACACAGAACAGGGAATTCTGAAATGGAACAGTTAAAGAAGAGGCAAATGGCTGTCCCCAAATCCATAAAAAACCCAGCTGGTCTTTGAAGAAAACCTTAATCCTTTTAAGACACGTTTGTGTTACAGGAACGTCTCCTCGCACACTTAGCAATCCTGTTAGGAGACTATCTGCACCAGGCTAACTAAGCATCCTTGGCCTACTGAAGACAGCAAAGGAAATAAAGTTGTTCATACCAAGCAGCTCCATAGCTTCAAGTGAGATACCAGATCGAGAATTGTGGAACTATCTTCTGGATTATCATGAAGTGACTGTAAAATAGTCTGACATATCATCTGTGCAATCCTACAACCACACTTGGGTAACAGATCCTGTTCCATACTCTGTTCTCTCTGCCATCATCTTAATTTCTGCAGCTGCAATGAACTGATATAAAGATATTTTAAATCATTACATAGCACAGTGTCTTTTCAAACTGTGTTCTAATTTAATGAGTCAGATATATTTATTTTTTCTGCTTGTAATATGTAAGCATATTCTGTCAAAACTCTAGACTACCGATAGTGACACATTTCAGAGTCTTACTAAAAGAAGCAAGCCTTCATGTGTTATGTCCCCAACCTGTTAAAACTATATTAGCATTTTCCCTTCTTATTATGGGGGCTGACAGCAAGGCTTTCTAAAAGGATGATTTCTTCTTAGCAGCTGTAGCCGGTCATGCAGAGAACAACGTCTAAAGACTAGTCAAACACAGGCTTCACTCCACCTATTTTATGCCCCTAAAGTTCATAAAGGCAGCAAACACCTGCTAGGCGGTCAGGGTGTGCAGCTCCTATCAGAGTTAAGTCTTCCAGGGCATTAGTTTATACATATGTATGAAGAGCAGAGCAAGAGAGCTGTCGCACATTCTTGCATGGAAGCTGCGGGCTAGGCTAGGAACAAGAGGTCAATTTATCTTATGACAAACATCTGTGGATTTGTGGATTATTTGTTTCTGTATGGACATCAATTAACATCACTAATCCAAACATGACCGAACAAGATACGGTCAAAATTATCTCCAACCTGTCCAGAAGTCCTTTGAAAACAACACAGATCTACCAAAGCATACTTACCAACCTATCTCCTCTGCTTATATATTCACAGAAACCCAACCAACAGAATCCAGACATTTAAATTATTCTAAAAATAATGAAATGTAATCACCATTTAAACCCATATTAACATGGAAGACTGACAAAACAGCTGAGTAACTTGTGCTGAAACATCTCCTGAGGTTGATCTTTTAGTTTCCAATTCTTTAATCCTCTACTTTTAACTGTCTATTTTTAGACTTGGCATTTCAGAAAACCTCTGACCTTGCTGTTAGAGGAATTGAAAAAAATTGTCCAGGACTGCAAGCTGCATTAAGAGATATCTAAACAATAAGGCCAAACTATAAGGTAAAGAACTAGAATGAAGGAATAGAATAGACACTCCTTTACAAGAGGCAAGTACCTCCAAGTAAGGCACGTATCTCCTTTGACATTGCTCCTCTAACCAGGCAGCAGCAGCCCAGAGGTGACCTAGCAGCACTCCCAGTCATTAACTTGTTTTTTGTGTTCTCCCTATGCTCTAAAGGTATAATTAGCTGCTGTAAAACAGTTTCAGGATTCCTGTAGCTCACTGATGTATGCTCTGAAACAGAAGAAATTAAAGACAAAAGCAGATACTATCTCCAGTAAATATTTAAGGTGCTTAATCTCAGAATCAAAAAGCTCACAAACTGACTAGTTGTGGGTAAATCACACATTTGTATACACTACTCTGAACGCCTTGCTGCAAAAACTTAATCTTATCTTAATAACACATAAAGGCTATACAAGGACCTACAAGGCTATACAAGGACCTATGCTTAGGACAGCACAGTCCAAGATTTGCTGGTTGATCCAGTCCTTGGTACAAGGATGGATCCTCCTCCTGCCCTGGCCATTCCCAGGTGCTGGGTACCCACAAACTCTGGAGCTGTGCATTGGCCTGTGCTGATGAGGTTTCATTATGCATGGACCTTCCAGAAACACAGCGTTGCTCTGGCTCTCCTAACTGCTCCTGCTTACTTAACCCACTAGCGTCTTCATTAGTAAGTTCAAAGAAAACCTATCAATAAACACACAAGCTGAAAAATAGCCATTATGTTTAGTCTGAGGTGTATACAATAAAGCTTCAGCTCAGGAGGTATCTGTGTGCTGTTGTTTATCTGAATTTTTACACTGTGCCCATCACCTGCCTTTATCAATCAATACCACATCTCATTCCTCAGCTGGATAGCCACGGTTATAGCTTGAAGTGAATCCTTTAAGTGTAGCTTTAGCAGAGAAACAAAGTGCAAATTGTTCATTTACTAAATTACTATTTTAAAGAAGTCATCTGGAGAGTTAAAAATCGCACCT
The DNA here is from genome assembly GCA_008921705.1 of Burhinus oedicnemus. Classification (NCBI taxonomy): domain Eukaryota; kingdom Metazoa; phylum Chordata; class Aves; order Charadriiformes; family Burhinidae; genus Burhinus; species Burhinus oedicnemus. The sequence goes on from VFFE01009028.1 coordinate 2,905,484, forward strand.
GAACTGAGCATCAGTTTGAATTTTTTATTATAAGTATAGCAGCAAAATGAAAGATCACCAGGACCAATTGCAAAACTCCTTTCAAAAACCGAGTACATGAGGACAAGTATCAAAATTAATCCAGCTGACAGTCAAGGCATTTGGATACCTCTAAAAAGAATATTTTTTGAATGGTGGCATTCTAGCAGCAAAAAACCAGAGATCACTTTGAAGTGTTTGCCCATTTCCAAATCAGAGTATCTGTGTAACACAGCCAGTGACATACAATGCCAATTAGAGAAAAGAATGATAGAAAAATCAGTGAACCGAATGAAGCTGTGAACTCACATGTTCTGATGATATCTTCTTCAGAAGTTCAGAACTGGGTGTGCCCACAACTTCCATTATTCTCTTTAGTTGATCGATATCTGCATTATTTCAGGGAAATAAACAGCACACAGTCTTCTGGGTTTAAACAATTAATGAGCTTTCATGCAGATAGTTAAGATTTTGAAACTATTCAGCAAGACAATTCTATCGTAGTCCGTGGAAGGATACCACTTCATACTTAGTCCTGGCGTATCAAATTCTCTATTGTACTATATGAATCTGTCAGGTGTGCCTGTATGTGAGAAAGGTGCATGAAAAATATTGCTTTCCTGTCCTAGTTTGCAGTTTAATATATTCTTAAGCTTAATTTTAATATAGCATTTATCTTTCAGTGATCTGAGGGATTTCTGAAGAACAGTCTAATACAATACAGGACATTGGGCTAGATTACTAATCTGAGGGCTGCTAAGTGGAAAATTCTCATTTGGTAGCTTTAAAAATCTGTTTGATATCAGTCTCAACATTAAAAACTTTGAAAATGTTCATTTTTCATTGTCATATATGACCTGTAAAGTATATTACATTTTCCCCAGAGATTCAAGGTTATTTTAAAGCTTTATTTAAATTGATGTAATCATATAATTACAGACAATATTTTATAACAGAAAAAAAAAAATCTTATTTCTTGAAAACTAGGTGTACTGATTTTTCCAAATACCACATACCATGTAATCAAACAGTCTGAAGCACAGTCATCATCCAGATGATGAACATCTGGACAATGCCTGTGGTTACAATAGAGCCTAATGATGCTGAGCACAACAGAAAGGTCAGTGGGGAGACTTGGTGTCTCAGCTCTCTTCACAGGTTTGCAGGCAATTCTAATGTCATGTTGTTTTGCACCTGGCAACCACTTAGTTTTAGCAGAAGCATTTGATTTTGAGGGAGTTCATAGTGGCAAGAAATGTCAATATTCAATACAGAAGAATGTGCCTTTGTTTCTCATATTAAAAGCTTTCCTCCTCTGATGCAGTTATTTCCTCATTCCTCATTATCTGTTTTTCTTCAGTTTTCTTTTATTATTTTACTCTTCTTTTCCCTCTTGCCAGCACAGGAAACGCCAGTGGAAATCCCTGATGCAGGGACCACAGCACAGTGCTGAAGAAAAAGGGTTTTGTAGCTCTTGTGTCATTTCTGGAACTGCTGGCTTTTTTTTTACAACACGACACAATATGCTCATTAATTCCATTATTATTTAAAATTTAATTTGTTTGCATTTTAGGAGCTTCCAGCCTAAAAGCAGTTCTATTTTTTTAAAATTATATTAGCCAATCAAAAATTATTGCCTTTACTCAGCTTCTTTTTTAACGTATGTTATTTCAGTAAGATACACACATGGAAGAAATCTGCTCTGCTGTAACTAGGCTATTATTTAAATACAGATACACAACAAAGAATAAATGTAACTTATTGTTGTTTAGGAACATCTGTTGCTGTTTTTTTTCCTACCAGTGGGTCTTATATTCAGCTGTCATATACACTAAACTGAAAGAATAGCAAAAATTGTTTACTGTTTTAGAAGTTTGTTACCTCAAAAACATTTCCATAGAAACACTCCAGTCATTAGAAAAAAAGGAAGAATTAGAGAGTATTTTTATAGCTGCATTTTATGTTTTATGTTAAGGATACAATCATTTCCTGGAAATAAGGCCTTGCCTTTCAATAGCTCTGCCATGATGCACCCAACCGACCAGATGTCAACTGCCAAAAAACAAGAGAGAAATGTGTACTGTGAATCAAAGAGATCTTTAATCAGAGTTGCCTCTTGGTTTGAAACTATCACTATATTCAGCTATAGCAGAACACACATCTTCAAAGTTTACCTGTTTGATTGTAGTGCATCCAGTTTAACATAATTTCTGGAGCTCTGTACCATCTTGTTGCAACATATCCGGTCATTTCATCATCAGTTTGTCGGGCTAAACCAAAGTCTAAAATCTACAGAATAAAAATAAAAATGAAAAAAATAATAATTTAAAAAATCCCTTTTCATAGTATTATAGAATGGTTTGGGTAGGAAGGGACCTTAAAGATCATCTTGTTCCAAGCCCCCTGCCGTGGGCAGGAACACCTCCCACTAGACCAGGTTGCTCAAAGCCCCATCCAGCCTGGCCTTGAACACTTCCAGGGATGGGGCATCCACAGCTTCCCTGGGCAACCTGTTCCAGTGCCTCACCACCCTCATAGTGAAAAATTTCTTCTTGAGATCTAATCTAAATCTACCCTCTTCCAGCATGAAGCCATCACCCCTTGTCCTATCACTACACGCCCTTGTAAAAAGTCCCTCTCCAGCTTTCTTGTAGGCCTCTTCAGATACTGGAAGGCTGCTATAAGGTCTCCCCGGAGCCTCCTCTTCTCCAGGCTGAACAACCTCAACTCTCTCAGCCTGTCTTTTCACTTTGTTATAGGTACCGATTTTCCACGTTACTTGTTTCTGAGTTTACCCATAGTCCCTCACTAGTGGTGAAGTAAATCAGCAACACGCTGCGGATGAGCTCATCTGCTCTCCCTGCTGTACCCCTGCAGCCTTTGGGTCTGCATAAAGATGCTTCCGCTGCAACGTGCCTGGCCCTTCATCCTCTAAGGCAAACTTTACATTTTGCCTCAAGTTCAATTTTCCCCTGATACTCATTTGCTAAAAATAAGCACTGTTGCTATAAAAAATGAAACACTATCAACTGGGAATGTTTGTGTAAAATGCCAACAGCAAGTGCCACTGGCCATTTAAACATCAAAAGTACACACAAGCTGATCCCAAATCTGCAGAATTTTTGTTGTTTCCCTCTCACGTCTATCTAAGCATTTACCCAAATCACACATCATTCCGATGCCACTAGGAGAGAAACATATATCCTGCGTAACAAGGCAGATTTAAATCGCAAGCCATCTGGTCTCGGTAGAACTCTCCCACCGAAACAACAAAGGAGCTCTGTTTAGGTACACGTATTACTCATAGGCTTGATGGCAAAATGTTCCCCTCCATATGCTCTCCCTTGCTAAGTTTATATTGCAGTGAAGTTATTTCAATTAAATTTTTCCTGCTCATTTCTTTGCTTACTATTTTTTTATTAGTCTATGTCCCACTAATTATGGAGCTTAAAGGTATCCCTAACTCTAAGAGAGATTGTTGTGAAAGTGTACCATCTGAGCCTCAGTGCTGTTCATTAAGTCAGTCATCTGAGCTAGTTAGCATCTCTTCAAATAGAAATGTGAATTAAGATCAGTGGCGAACTCCCATGATGAGATCCGGGATTATTTATTAAGCTGGTCCTAATCCTTTTCATTGGGAATAAGAAAATTTAAAGAGTATCATTCAAAATTCCTCAGTTATAATCCAATTTAAAGATATAAAAGGCCTAAAGAAAAATAATAAGTAACACATTAACATCTTTACTTCTAATCTACTTTAAAAGCATTATTTATTTCTTAAAAAAGCAAAAATAAAAGCATGAGGCAAACAAGGCATGAATAATGGCATGAAACTCAAACCCTAATGCCCTTATTTTTATAAGAGTTTTGGCAATAATTTTCTTTAATAGCTGATCAAATGCGTACACACAAGTTTTCCTTCTTTTTGCTTCTATTTTCTTTCTGTTTGTACCTGGAAATATCCACTAGTTTGTTCTATTAGAAAATAATTTGGTATCAGAGGAAGTAATGCTATAAATATAAACAAAGCAAAGAGCAGTGTAGCAAATGCTAGTCATGGAGGTGCTCAGATACCGTCATAATAGAAAAAAAAAGATTAGAAGTCTCCTTTACTTACAGTACAAAAATACAGCACACATTTTTAGAGTGCACAATCAGACCCAGATGACCCATGAAATTTCACAGATGCTGAACATACACGCATGAAGACATAAAGGGATAATCACGAAACTTGCTGAGCATCTGCAAGTGTCACTAAACCAAAAAGGAACTACAGTTTCTCACCACAGATCCGGATTAGTGGGAGAACCTAACTGCACTGCTCTTATTCACTATTGCGATTTTTTGCTGATCTTGTAGTATTTGGAATCTTTTCTTAAATCCCTTGCAGCTGGAATAGTGATTACATCAGAGTTCCAGTCACAGGGAGAAAGATGTTTCTGGCTGTCATGGAGAAACGCTAAACTTCTCATTCTTAGGCTTAAAGGCTTAGAAAGCTAGAAGACATCTTTTCCTTTTCCAGAGTCATGCTTATTATGTAATATCGTACCACACAGATACACAAAGATATGTATTTATATAGACTTCTGCTTTAAAATAGCATTTGAGAAGTGTGGATTACAGGGTTCTTTTTGTTTGGTGTTTGGTTTTTTTTTGTTTGTTTGGGTTTTTTACTGCCTGTAACTGGTAACACAACTGGTAATACCGGTATCTTTTTTCATATCATTACTTAATTTAGCTTGTATATTCTATAAATATAAAAATGAAAGTTATTACAAGGCTTCATCTAAACATGGCAGATGGAGATACATATCACAGGTCAAACTTTCAAGATATACTCAGTTAAGTACTCGCTCATGAGCCAAATTATTAGCCTATGTACCATCTGCAAGGAACTAGGGATGAACATTTTGCAAAGATACTTGTGTTTATACTAAACTAACATTTGAAAGAAAACACATGTGCATGGAAATGGGTTTTCTATGTCAGGGGAGCAACAGTGGCGAACAGTCGAAATTAGTGGAATCAGAAATAAAAAATGGTAGCTAATGTTTTCTCAGAAAACTGTCATCTTGAGAGCTTTTACAACATTCTTCATTACAACAGCATGATACCTACCCTCAATTCACAGTCTTCATTTACAGCTAGGTTACTGGGCTTCAGGTCCTACAGCAGAACAGACAGAGTTAGTCCAGTACAACTTTAACCTTCTAAAGTATATTATAACTATGTCTTAGAAACACATTTGATGCAGAGGGACAAAATCCATTCATTTTTATTATCGTAATGAGTGAACTCACCCGGTGGATGATTCCAGCTGAGTGAATATACTGCAAAACAAAAAGGAAAAAAATAGGTAAGATTTGAAGTTAGAGGTGAAGGAAGGTGTAAGTCACTCATCGTATCTTTTAGCTTCCGAGACTGATTGTTTTACATACAGAAAAGGCCTATGTCACACTACATTTTCAGATCAGAGGTACGATGAACTTCAAAACCTCCTTGTTTTGTCTTATCCAGAGCTGGATATTTCAAGAAAGGTAACCATGAAGACCAGATTCTACCATAAAAGACAGCACTTGCAGTGATTCTTCTGTTGAAAGTTTCTTACCAATTTGGAATTTGTTCCAGTCTTATCTGGATGTCCATGTTGATCAGCTAGTGGCTCAGTGAAGTCAATGGCCCAGGGTTGTGGGAGTATGGTTGACTCCTAGATGATGTTAGTCACCTTCCCATACTGTGAACGCTGAATGTGGGTGAGAGATACTTGCACCCTGGGACAGGTTAGTGACCAAAATACCTACCTAAGTCACAACATTGCTTCAGGTCCACTTCCAAAGCAGGGACCCAAAGCAGTATTTCAGTGGCTATTTAGTGTCTCCGCTATTTTACATAAAATATTAAAACTCAGAGATTGAGAAAAGCTTACTCTGTAATTCCTTATCATTCACTTGTTAGGATTAACAGCCAATTTATCTATGATCTTACTGACGAGGATCAGCAAGACCTTGAAAACCTTCTCTTCTGTTCTCTAGAGGTGAATTCACCTCTTTTAGAAGCAGAGATTACAGGCAAAACCTGCATATCAACTGGGAAAACCCAAAGAAAACACAAGGGCATTCTTCTTGTTCCAGACCTATGCACTGTTTATCAGAAGGGCAGGGCCACCCCTGAGTGCTTCTCACAATAGCTGCGAGCAGCTGAATGAAGAGGAAACCAAACCACCGCTTGCAATAGAAGGAGCTGTGTCCCTGCTCTGCAGAGGCAAGGGCTCCTCTTGGTGTCACCAGGAAGCCCTCTACCAGCCAGCTCAGGAGCCTGCCAAACTACACAGCTCCACACTAACGCTTCATCTGCTCAGACAGCTTCTGCAGGGCACAAAGCCTGTGCTCCATACTGCTGAACACATCTACCAGGGAGCCCAAAGCTTACTCAGGTATGCAAATACATGTTGTAATGACTCCAGCATAGATGTAAGGGAGGAATTATCTATGATCAAATGTTCTCCGACTAATGAGACATGAGAATTTCAATTCCAGAAGAGGTGAGCCACTATCAACCCCATCCCTTTGAAACAGAAATTAATACACACTTTAGAGCACAACTCTTACTATTATTTAGCTCTGACACAACATAGCCTTATATTCAAAACCACAAGCTGGATAATTAACTGCAGAATCCATCTTCCTAATTAAGCTATTAACTTAAGTAAATGAGACAAAGCAACTAAGGGCTCAGTTCTGCAATTTTTATTCACTAAAATCTGCACTTAAATTGACAGAACCCACATAGATTAATATGAATTACTATCTCAGGCACCAGGTGACTTGCTGAAAACCATATAATAAGTATATTTCAGAGCCAGTATTTACTATGACTTGCTTTCAAACATACAGTTATTTTCCATGTCTAAAATACCAATTACTGTTAAGTTAGCTACTAAAGCAGCTGACCCTCTCTTTTCTTTTTGCTTATACCTGAGAAAATCAACACTGGTCTGAGAAAATGCTTATCACCTAGTCATGGGAAGCATTTTCTACATCTTACTCTGTTTATACACACTTCTATGTTTAATGTCATATTTTAATTCTTTTGGAAGAAAATTTTACTACAGTTTCATTGCCAATCACCTGTATTATCTAATTGTATAAATTTTAGCTGATAAGATTAAAGGAAATGACGACTTTACAGGCAGAGTAAATCCTAGGTGATTGTGTGCAACATTGTACATTGCTAGGATAAGCTTTTACTTCCAGATGTTTCCCAAAGAACCCAACTAACTTGGTCATCTCTCACCCATGTGATGCGCTCTACAAAAATCGTGGCCGTAGTTTTTCAAACTGGCTCATGTCTTTCAAATCACAAACGTGAGTTACTTATCACATTGTTCTTTATCAATTTCACATTCTTCAGAAGTATTTTTACTACCTTCGCATGAGAGGGGAAGTGTCTAAAACACACACTGTGCATTACAGAACGTGTTCACTTGAGAAACCATATAAGCAAGTAATTCTCCATCAATAAGAACTTAAATAGGCACTGAACTAAAGTTAATGTTGAAGCAGAGTATTCACATGTATTGTGCATGTAAACATTTGTAGGTCTGGGGTTTTATTTTTGGTTAGAAAAATGATCAGATAATTTCAGAAATGATTGCTGCTATCGGTGCACTCCTTAAAACATAAACAAAAGTTTATGTACTCTCTAAGTACTGTCACTGCAATGAACCAGTCGTTACTACAACATTTTGGTTGCTGACTCTGAAACCCTTGCATTCAGCCAGTACCTTAAGACCTCGAAGTAACTGATAGATAAGAAACTGTATGTGGTCATCCGTTAACTTCTGGCACTTCACAATGTTATTCAGGTCAGCACCCATTAAATTTGTCACAAGATACCTGTGAAAATAAAACACAAAAGAAAACAATGAAACACACCTCATTTGAGATTGGTAGGATGTAAATCCTTCTAGAAGCAGCACATCTAAAGAGCAACTACACACTCCCATGTAGGTTCCTTTTCCATTCTACTAACACACAGTTTACTGCTTTCTAATCGGCTTTTTATGAGCTCTAATAATGGAATCACAGTTATAAGATTTAATATCACAAAAAGAAAAATCTTTATGGTTCATTAAAAGCTTTTATCTCTGTTTTCTCCATGCCACACTACAGCAGTTCAGTGAGAGGAGAATGCATCATATTTTGAGATGAATAGGAAGTCTCACCCAACATCAAAGTGGGAGCCTGAGGCACCGAGACTACAGTACCTGCAAGGCCCCAGGATATCTCATGATGGAGATTAACATTGGATTGGTTGAAATAAGAGTGTTTTGAGTAACTTCCCTCCCTGCTACCACTGGAAGTTCTATTTTTTGACAAATTTTGCTGAAACATTTATTCTTTTCAAAAAAGAAAAAAAAAAGTGTCAGGACAAAAGGATACATCTGTTATTCCCATTTCTCATTGTACCCCAGTGTCAAAGTGGTCTGTACCTACTAACTAGTCAGAATAATTTAAAAATTTTACTTACACTTCATTAAAATTTTCTATTGATGTTGCAGGTGTAAAAACATCTAGCAATCCTATAACCTGAAAGATGAGGAATTGACATTTTATTTTTAGAAATCTGTAAAGCAACATGTAATTAGTATTGACAGTGCTTAGCATTTTTGGCATGAAACTTACAAATACATGATATGTTGCCCTCCTGAAAACTTAGTACAATTGGCACAGTAGGTGGTCTGTACAGGTATAGCCTCAGCTATCTCCATGACCAATAGAAAATTCTATTAATTGCAAAAAGTAATTACAAGAAGACTTTAGACAATCAGAAATAAAGGCAGGAAATATAATGTCTCACTACAGAAAAGCTGACACACGGCTTACACGCTTGTTATACTTAAGATTATGCACAATTTGATGGGTTATCTTGTTCTGCTGTGGATTAATTTTTTTAGCACCCTTTCTGTGGGATAGTTTTCAATCCACTATATTTTATTCAGGCTTCAATTCATCAAGTTACTTTTCAGCAGGTGTATGTTCCCACTGAAATCAACTGTTTGTCACATAAACTTAGGCACGTACTGAATTATTTGGGACCTGAAGTTCTACTGTCTTTCATCTAGATATTACACTGTCATTAATTTCAATGACAGTATCTGCCCTTAATTTCTCAACAGAATCCAAATTCAGCAAAAGCAGGTTTGAGGTTGGTTTTTTTCCCTAGACTGATGTTTCAAGAGCACCCAACAGTAGTGAGCAGATCACTCTCATTACTTTAGCTCAAGAACAGGACCACTTGTTTTGGATTTCACTAGCTGTATCTTCAAGACAAAATTAGATAATTTTTCAATAAAAAGGCAGTTTTTTGCTACTGAAAGTCTCTACTTTAAAGGCCAATGACATCATAACACATAAGATGACCAGGTTCGGGTATCTTGGGTAGCCAGAAAGTTGCATATACTTTTCGAAAAAGATTGTACCTAACTGAAATTGAGCCTATATTGCAAGCTTTTGTCATAAAAATCCAAAGAGAAAGAACTCAGTCTCCACTTACGTTCTCATGCTTCATGTGCTTAAGCAACCTAAGCTCTCGGTAGGTCCTCCTCGCATGAATAAGTGATTGAAAAGGTCTTGAAAGCTTTTTTACTGCCACCTTCTGTCTTGTTTTGGTATCATAAACTGAACTAGAAGACAAAAAAAAAGTCCACGTTGAAGTCATGTTCTACTTCAAAGCTCTTAACTAGTTCACTGGAGAAACCTGTACTCTCTTGGGGGCTCTTACTCCTTCCTTTGCCCTCTTTCACCTTCTGCTCAGGCACTGCAACTGGGGGAGCTCGTCAGCAGTAACTGAGTATTCAGAGACAGTTCGCTTGTTTTCCATCTAGCAGATTACTAACACTTATGATAATGTTCAGGACTCATCCCCAGGTAACCCTTCCCCACATGGCCGGGAAAGTAACCAGAGCATTAGCTCCATTAGTGCAGCTCCAGCCTCCAGCTCTAAGGCAAGGCTTGTAAGGAATATGGGAATTCAAACTCTGGGTCTTACAGAACAAATGGGAGTCTTCACTAATTAGAGGAACGCTGCCATTCTTTCTAGCAATATTAATTACCTATGCCACCATTAGCTTGCTAGACGACAATGCCACCAAACTGGTATCAAACTAGGATGTTGACATAGCCAAGGCCATACCGTTTCCTTGGGAATTGCCTGTAACAAATGAACAATGGGTATGTGTCTTACAGTCCAGCCCACAGATCCTGCTAACACACAGCGTGTGCTTAACTTCATACAGCTGGAGATGCCCCGCTGAAGAAGACACTAAATACACACGTCACCATTTGCACAAGAGGGAGACTCACTGGTGTTTGTGCATTAGAAAGACATGACAAGCACACCAAGCCACAAATAAATGCTGCCTGTTACATAGCACAGCAATGAAAATGATAGCTGTATGTATTACTCCATGACAGTACACAGTATGATTATAAAAAGATTCAGTTTGCCACCTTCTCTTATGAAGAAATAAAAGGTCTTTAAATTGTTATCTTAACCATTAAGTTAAAATTGTGTTCAATTAAAATACGTTGACATTCTCTGTTTAAAGTGTGGATAACACTATCTGCACTTGCTAGAGAGCATTAGTAAGCCGAGAACCTTCACACACATTTATCTTACAGAACTTTTTTGGAGTTACAAACACAAAAATTAGATACCATGAAAAATGCATGGAGTAGGATGACAACAGTCAACAGTCACACCAAATGCTATTAGCTCCTTATGAACACTGCTTTAGACACTCCTGCAAACTGTGGTAGGAGACACTTGGCTAGAGACAAACAACTTTGACCGTGCCTGCAGTAGCTCCCAAACTAACGCACCGAGCCTATAATCAGCTCCAAATCCACGTGTAGACTCCTATACGTATTTGGTGCTCTGCTAAAGTCACGACGAGCCAAGTGAAGAGCAAAGCCTCTTTATTTAGGCAGCTGGAGGACAAGGTGGTGTTTCTAATGAGAAGCACCAAAGCATACAAGCAACAATTGGGCAGGAAGAAGAGTAGCATCTGAAAGGTGATTGTGATACCCAACCTCCGCAAAGGCCAATGCAGGACATAATCCAGCAACGTTTCTGTTTGTTAAAAACAGAGGAAGAGGAAGTCGATTTAATCAACAAGTTTCTTGTAGGCACCATGGAAAGAGTGAGTCACTTGTGAGATAACTGAAATAAATAAGATTACTTAGCTAGTTCCTTGCAAGCATCACAGAAGTGAAACTTCAGGGAAGTTTTGAAGGTGTATAAGGTTGTGGCTTTGCTGAGCACCTCAGGAAGGGCATTCCCTGAGCAGAAGAAAGCAAGCATAGGAAGGAGGAGAAGACTGTTATCACTCTGAGGAGTGGGTGCAAGGGATATGACAGAGATACTTGTTCTGACAGTAGGGTAGGGACACAGTTATTCAGGATACGAGGTCGTTGTGTTGCTCAAATATGGAGCAGCTCAAGGAATGAACGGTGTGAGAAGAACTGGCAACAGAGATATCTTAAATTCCACATGACTGGCCACAGGGACAACACGAAGGTTGCACAAGTGAATCTGAAGAAATAAAGAGGAAGCCAATGCTTAGCTCTTAATGTAACAAAGATCAGATATCATTGCCCTGTGTGTAATCCTGGCCAACGAAGCCACTGGAGAACACCTCCAAGTCTCACAAATACATAGTCTTCATATCCTTTCCAACTTTTTTCCAGTGGAAAAGGAAATGTTTATGCAGATAAATAAACAACATTGCTCAAAACAGCAGTCTGTGCTTAACATCTCATCTCTTCTGGTAATTCACAAGCCTTCCCACTCATGCTTGTACCGGTTTGTGAAATACTGTGTACATTAGACAAGGCTAGGAGGAATTAGGTTTTAAATCCTGTTATCATGATAAACATCCCTCTCCTCGCAATTCTAAGGTCAAACATGGGTTTCAGTGGTTTAAAAACTGCTAATCTTTAAGATGGATTGCTTTTTACCCTCCATATGACTCAAGGCTGCAAAGCTTTCAGATGATGCAAAGCACTACTTTTTTAGCTTCAGTAATTCTTATGACAGCTGCTTTTTAGACCCAGAGTGGAAGCATGTAAGGGGGAGGAAGGGGTGGGGAAGGAAAGAGAAAACAAATGGCAACTTGGGTCCTAGGACCTCCAATGGGAAATCATAAATTGAAGCTGCACAGGCTAGGACATTACTTGGTTTAAATGAGTTCTTCCACAGTCAAGAAACTGTACCAAATGATAATCAGAGCTAACACCTTCAGGCTTTTTCCTTGCCTGGTTTACCATCATCGTAACTCAAGTTATTAACAGTGAAGCATTCAAAAATACAGATTTTGCACTGTTGAACTCTCTTGTTTTTCAGATTCAAGGATGACTTGCATCTGTGATCTCTGCTACTGCCTCTGTGATCACATTTTGCATGCAGCAGGCCATTGCCTGCGTTCCTCTCTGTGTACACTTACGGCTCTTAGTTTAGACTCGGTCTCCCCTTCTTGCTATTATATTGCATCATAGCTGCAATCTGGGTTGTCCCCTGAATCCTTCATCAACCCCTGAGTGAACTGTTAGGTGGCAGGATGAGCTGCTTCCCTTTCTGTGTGATCTCCCCAAGAACGTCCAGCTTTCAGACTGGTCCCTGGATAGGACATCTCTGGTCCTACTCACGGTGAAAATACGGCTCCACCTGTGCTTGGCACCTGCAAATCCTTCCTTGGGGACCTGTAACCAGTCCAACTAAAATTATTCAAAACAGCCTCTTAAAACAACCAACCCATGCTGTTAACTAGTTTGATTTAACAGGGAAGAAAAGGGTTAGAGGCCCTCACCTTCCCTTACCCTGCATGACACCCAACTCGCACCCTCCTCACCTCTGCATCGAGACTGGAGAGGGCTTCTCTGCCAGTCTCTTGGTGTTTGCATCGCCTCACAAACAACTGGCGGCCACTTACAGCACCTTTTTCTTTTGCAAGATTATTTTCTACAGGCTTCAACTTTGGCCAACCACTTGTGTTTATACCTGGTTTATACTCACACGTGGAAACAAGTCATCCTTCCAACGGTTCAGCTGTTGTTTCCTGAGTTTCTTTGAAACTACTTACTCTGAGGTGTCTTACCTCTGATTATTATGTTATCTCATGTAGCTGGACAGAATAGTATGATGGAGATAAACTTTGACACTTGCAAAGGGATATCGTCCCCCATCTCTAATCTATTCTTCACTGTTAGCATTTCATTTGTTACAGGCAGTGAAAATAAATGACTTCTTAATTGCATACCACCAGCGAGTATTTGTGACATCATCATTAAGCAGTATGCTCACGTGCCTCAATACAATACAGGAACGCCACTTTAGACAGACTTTCTATCAGAATTTAAAAAGAAACACAATTATTGCTATTTTTTTTTTTAATTTACAAGAAACAACTTTGTAACAATCTTAGTAATAGCTTTTTCAGATATGATCATTCTTGACCCAGAACTCTTCAGAGTTATGACACATTTTTTGCTGTCTGTCCTTTCCAAGATCAAGGATAAAAAGCTGTTATTCTGCTTACAAGGATGACATCATTTTCACACAGATCAGACTTTTGATTAGTGTGATTTTCAGTCATTGCTTAAATTAGACCTACCTTTTCAGTCTTGTCAACTCCTATATTTAATAATTCTATTGAAGTTCCACTAGATGAAATAAAAATCTCTATTTATATGTCCATTTTCCCAGTTCTTAAGGTTTCAGAGAAAAGTTTGAACATAGGAAGCTAATGCAGTCCAAAAACTCAGGAGGCAGAAAGCACAGGATTTTAACAGCTTCATGCTAACTTCATGACTTTGATGGGGCATGGATTTTTAGTAGCTGATGTTTATAAACATGACCGTACATACAGTCATGTCCCTAGTATCCACAGACAGTTTATCCTCTGTGGTTGCAGAGCAGTAATACTGGACAGACAAGCCGTTCCTGTGCACAGCCTGCTCAGACCCTTCAGGGCCATTGGGATTAGGAGCACACTATTCAGCTATGGCTACTTAGCCTTCAGGATCGAATTTGCTTCAACAGCTGGAGGGCTGCTTGCAGGAGCCCAATCTTACAAACCATGCATGGAGTCAACTTGTACCCTATTTAGTAAACTTCAGGCATCCAATGCAGGAAGAACCCTCCCTGGGATCAACTGGTCCCCTTGGACTACAGCCAGTCCCTGAACTTCCTAATGCTTTGGGCTCAAAGAGGGCTTATTAGTCAGGCACAGTACTAAGCAAAATGCCTGGAAAAAGTTCAGCTCGAGTGCAGTGTTTGGTATGGCGAATTCTCTTCATTCCCAGAGCCAGCTCAGGTCTAACTGATGCCAAATGAAGGCATGGTTGTACATGGTGCCAGTCTCGTGTCTGCAGTGAACTCCCCATTTACTGTAGGTTACCTGTGTCAGCTGATATTCCAGCCCAATCACCCCAGATAACTACAAGGTTTTTGGTTGTCTACAAAGTGATTTTATGCTTGTGGAAGCACTATATCTGTACAAATAATTAGGTATACTTATTCTAAGTGATTCATTTGGGGTTAAGTGCAAAAAAATATAGAGAAGACTAAATTTTCCAATTTATTTTATATAATTCAGTGTCCCAGCTTGCGAGGCTGTTATCCCTACATCATCACAAGTTTGACAACTGGCTGGACACACTATAGCAAACTTGGACAGAATGCTGTACACAAACAGGTCCTTAAATTTGCTCCATGTGACAACGATACTGGGCCTGGGTTTTCCCCATATTGGTCTAGGCTTCTATTTTTATTTCTTTCACTGGAGCACAGCACAAGTTTCTTTCCTTCACTGGGTCACGTTCCTCCAGAACATGTGAAGATTCCCCATTACACATAAGTGGTAAGAGAAAAAACAAAGAAAAAAATGCAATTCAGGCTCAAAACATCAATTTACATGGGCAGAACTTTACTGATTTTGGTAAGAAAGAAGGTAACATCCAAAAAACAAAATGGAAAGTACACAGAATTTCTGCCACATATTTAGTACAGCCACAACTTTGAGCTCTTGTCCACAGACCTCAGCATCCTTTCATGTGCCCACTGACTCCTTCCATTACAGAAGACATGAACCTGCTTGTGGACAAATGCCCCCTTAATTTGTAAGATTGAATTCCTAAGAAAAACAAGTAACAAGAGCAGACGGGTGTACATGAACAAGCATTGAGGGGGTCAACACACAGAGAACCTAATCATTGAGGTAGGCAGCCCTTACTGCACCGTGCATGGGCAAGTAAGACAGAAAAGGGGGACACACAGGAACCCTGTTCCTGGGGCATTTTCTAGTGCCCATCCATGTAATTTGGGTTCCTCACAATTGCAGCGAATGACAACCCTTTTTACATTTCTCATAAATATCATGTAAGTGAATGAAAGTCATCACATGAGTAACGTGGGATTTTGGGTTTAGTTTGTGAGTTTTGCCTCCTGGGTCTTCCCCAAGATCTTGCTCTTCTTTAAAATACTTTATTTATTTATTTATTTATTTTTTAAATAGAGCTACTTTATATTGAGATACAGAATAGTCCTGAAAAAAGCACACACAGCATCTATCCAATACCAGAAAATGGACCATAACATCTATTGGCAATGCAGCAAGAGAACAACAGAAAAAGGCCACTCACAGTAAGCTTAAGTTAACCAGCAAAGTAAACCCAGGAAATGGTTCATTTGTTTCTTCTTTATAAATGTTTTGTTACTGTATGCATGTTCAAGTTGGTGATTTCCACCCTCTAAGAGCTAGATTTAACGTATAGAGTGTGTAGTTGTTTACTAAACCACAGAAATCACAACACGTATATGCATCAGAAGGAAACCATAAAGAAAAATGAGATGGTAGCAAGACAAAAGGTGGAAGGATGAGTAATGGGCAGCTCTCAAACGACATGTTAATCTCCTCATTAGAGAAAAAACCCCTTGCTTGATGATGACAGGTTACTGTATTGCAAAATTACATCCCATCACTTGGATATTATTCCAACATTCCATACTGAGCACTGGCATCAATTGTTTTGGCTTTAGCACAATCACTGTCAATTACCTCAGATTAATTTACCACTAGATCTAAATATGAAAGTACAAAATATCTCTTACATGTGTAACATAATTGTTTCATAACCAACATAAAAATACATACATACTTTTAAGCAGACACTGAAAAATACTAAAGAATAATTGCTATCCATATGTTTACATGAATACGGCACCAATCTTCTTTCAATGTAACAACACGATCACAATAATGCTGGATCAGCCTCTGAATCCACAAGCTATTTTTTGTTTTCTGATCTGTCTCTTATGTCTCCACAGTGACTTAAACATTCAAATAACTTTATAAAGGAGCAATCACACTTTTCTAGGTGAAGTTATAAACAGTACAGCTTACATCGGTGGGAGTGATGCATTTAAAAATCATGCTTGTGAGAAAAACATACAGAAGGTTGGGGTCATAAGCTGTTAGCTTCCTCAGCACGTGTAACCAACTCATGGATACTAAAATAATCATGTATTTTAGATAGCCTATAAGCCCAATGTCAGTATTTGAACAGGAAAATCTGTCAGCTGCCGCTAAGCCAGTACACTGCTAATGACAAACCTGTTCTATCCAGCATTTCATTAAAAAAAGACTGCCAGGTGGTTATAAATTGTGGGCTTAGAAGCTACAGCTAGAAATGCTAGTCATTAATCTGGATATAAAGTTAAACATGAAAAATACCGGTGCTTTCAAATACGTTACATAAACCTAAACAGACAAAATCTCACTTACATTCTTGTCCTTCTTTTTCCTATTCCTCCTCACTTCTTCACATTTCCTGTTTTGTCTCTACAATGGCCAAAATATTAAATAATAGCAATTAATCTCCAGGTCACATAGGGGTTTTGAAACGCCCTCTCCCTTCCTGACTGTATGCACAGAACTAAGATACTGGATTTTTGGTACCAATTAGCTAATAGGTTCTGAAATTGCAAACAGCTCCTTGGGAAGCTGTGTTGAAGCAACCAGACCCTAAGACTTTAAGGGCTCTGGAATAGGGACTGCGTCCTCATGCCAGCTGCAATCACAACATGAGTGATGGCAGGAGAGGAAAGCAGTTAGCTATGCCACTGCTGCATCATGTGGTCAGGAGGTGCGCATTATAACAAATTATAGTGAGGTAGGGATGGAGGAGACCTTTCGCAGAGAATTTTTATTCTGCTAATATATTCCTACAGCCACGCAGAAGGCTGTAATTCCACGATCCTTACTGCCTTTCTGCCACAACTGGCTCATCTCATGCCTCTTATGTCTCTTCCATCCCATGCCCCCTCTCTCTCAAAAAAACATCTCATTAATTCCTCCTGAAAGAAAACCTGCACAATACAAAGTGGTCTTCCCCACTTCTTGAGCTTGCCTTTTCTTCACCCTTCCTACAACTCCCTCTACCATCCTCCTCACACACATACAGCTGTTTCTCATCTGCTCTCAAACTACTCCACATGCTTAGTGACAGCATCCTAAATAATCTCCATCAGAGCCGTTCTCAGCTCTTCTCATCCTTCTCCACAAACACCTCCTTCCGAGTTCATTCTCCTTCTTTACAAGTATTCTTAGATATTCTCATTTAAAATAGGAATCTTGACTCCACTAATTACCATCCCACTTCCCTTTCCTTTCCAAAGTCTGTAACTATGCTGTTCCAACAACTGGAAGATACGTAGGATGAAACTGGACAAAGGAATGTCAAGCAATCTGCATTCTATCCTAGTGCTCCAACAAAACCACTTGCAACAAACTCTCTAGTGATGTCTCCCTGGCCAGTGCTCAGAAACACTCTTCCATCTTCCTTCATGTATCTTTCACAAAATTTCTTGAATTCCTGACCTCCTTTGGCTTTGTAGCTGCAAACCCCTTTGTGTCTTCATTCCTAGGAGCTATTTCATCATGTTCCCCTGAGGTCTTTCTCACTGTGCAATATTTTTTATTGCTTCACTTATTTTCATCCATTCATTCTAGCAATGCTGCTGCAAAGATCCTCCTCCTAACCTGTAACATTGATCGTGCAACTCCTTTTATTGAATTCTCTTCCCTGTTGCAATCTGACTTTCAAGGCCTTGTTTCTAAGTATCATTATTACATATACTCCCTCTTAAGAGGTGTCCTGTCTCTGACTGGACTTTGATATCAGCCTTCATCTCTTGCTCAGTTTTCAGCAAGTGTTTGAATAAGCTTCGAAAGGCTTATTGTAAATATCTGCAAAACTAATGAAAGGCTTCAAAACTTTCCTTCTGAATGATGCGTACCAAAAGCAGACAACTGCTAATAGATCTTCAACAGCAGTATTTTAACAATATTTCTTGCAATGTTTTCAATAAAATACAATCATAAACAAATGTAGGATGAAGTTCAGCCCCTGTATTTGCAGTGGAAACAAAAGACCTAATCCGGAAGAGCCCAAAGGCCCACTGAAATCAACTGGTTCCACACGTGCTTGGGATTCTGCCTTTAGCCTGGAGTGATCTATACGGTCTCCAGCTTCCAGCTGTATTTACATACAGCAGGTGTGTGTTACTACTACTCAAAAGCTTATCTCAGCATTTACTATTTAAGCTAACAGGTAATGTTACAGTGACACATATTGTAACTCCAGTAACCCGATCTCATAGTTGAAAACATATACTTAGTATCACTACCGCTAAGTAAAAGATCCCTTTAAAAAAAACATCCAAAAGTCATCAAGTACAATCTCAGACGAAGGAATTTTTCTCTTTGTCAGTCAAAGACAATATTTATCTGCTTTTAAAAAACCTCACGTGTTACTGAGTTGTCTCAGTATCTCCTGAGCGGTCCTCAATGTGAAAAGGACAGCATCAGCAATGTTTTGTTCCCGCCTTGCAAGCTACTGCCCTCAAAACGCTTGTGACAGTCTAACCAGAAGCACAGGACAGGGTGGACAGGGAAAAAACGGGTTAAACTCCAGGATTAAACCCTTCTGCTTCTATTTTTCCACTCGTACTTCCTCAAAGCAAAATAGAAGCCTAAACACCACCCCACCTTCCCCCATTTTTACTCAAAATTAGCCAGGACAAAAACTTAATGGATCTTAAGCATGCACTTAAAGTTCACAGGATAGAGGGACCTGCTGAGGGGCTGGACTGCATAAATGACTTAAGGCAAGCTTTGCTTTCCCACTTTTCTTGAACTGGGGCCTGTGCCATCACATTTAGCAGGCTTCTTTTTAAAAATGAGTTATGTCACCCAAGTTGGTGTTAGGCATTGCATGCCCTTAAAATTAAGAGATTGACTGCATGATGTAAGTATTATTGATGCCAACTGCCTCTGAGGAAACAGTGCAGGAGTTTCTGGTTGGGAAGAAGCTCTGGACTCGCTTTGGTTCATCTTGCAAGGTCTGTTCTTTCCAAAGAAGGCGAAACACAGAGCTTGCAGTATGCTAATGGGAAACAACCTGTGGGAGAGATCAGAGACAGCACGCTGCAGAAGGCCATCTATACCTCCCAGGCAAAAATAGGACTAAGTAGGTTGGAAGACAGTTTACAAAAGCTAGCATGAAAAGAGGCATGCAGGCTTTTTTTTTTTAAAAAAAAAAACAAAACAAAACAAACCCCCAAAACACAACAAACCAGTAAACCAAAAATCTATCCACATTACACAATTTGTGGTACAATAAAAAGTCTTGAAAAAAAAAAATGAAGAGATGAAGAAACTCTTTCTCAAGCAGGTGGGAACGCCAGCTCCCAGAGGAAAAGGTGGACAGGTACCAAACCAGGGTAATACAGCAGGGAGGTAGAGATGCTGTAGGCCAGAGGTCCAGTTTATAAGCTCTATCACCTGGACAGTCAAAACACTCAAACACAGCCAGAATTATTATTTAAAAGGCAGAGTCACAAGGGACAAGATTTTAAAATGCAGTTTGGCCAGAGACGTGAGTCGCCTTTTTCTCTAGAACTGAAATGAAATGGTTGTAGATGAAGATTACCTTGTGAAAGTAAGCTTGATGGCTTCCCACCCAAATGGTGTCAGCTTAAATGCTGCACTTAAAATCAGAAATGTTTTTAAAAGTCACAATTAGTAGGGATAGTGCCTGGTCTGTAAGAGTCAACCAGCTCTTTGACTTCTATGAGAGATAAATCCAACTTTGAAGGTGAAAATGCATTTTTCAAGAAAACTTTAAATGTAACCAAGTTTTGGCTTGAGGAAGAGTTAAAATAATTATCTAATATAAACAAACTCAACTTGATAAGCAAAGCTATAGCACAAAAAGAAAACAACTCCAAAAGAAACAGTTGTGCATGTAAATTTGATATTTGCTAATATGCAAACAAATCCTGAAAAAAGAAAAATTAGCCAAAACGTACTGTTGAAGACTCCATTGATCATTTTAAATGTAATTAAACTACCATACACACCCCACAGTTCCACAGGGCTTTAATTTTTTTCCCTGAATTTAAAACAAAAATAATAATCAGGTCTGACAGCAGCAAATGACAGAACATCCGCCGGCCTGAATGGCCGCAGGAAAGAGCCCAGGCGAAAGGAAGCCCTCCGCCGAGTTAAAATGCAGGAGTAATGCAAAACGTACTACAAGGGTGCAGCACTTGAGGGAAAGACCTCACAGTTCTCTCTGTGGTTCACGTAGATGCTGAAGTGCAATTCCGCTTCGCAACGCGGCCAAGTTCTTCTGAGGATTTCCAAGAAGGACTGTTCTTTATGATGTGTCATTAAAAAAGCGAGAAAAGCAGTAGAGCTCTTTATGCTAAGGAAGGTTTGCTTTTGATACATATTCCACATCTAAGTGAAAAACAAGAATAACATACTGGAAAGCACCATGCTTGATACAGATACCTCTCTAAAAGTGAATCTGTTTTAAAACAATAATATCTACTTGCATAGCACATTTGATGCATCTGCATGTAAAAACTAACCCAAACATGAATTACATTAGACTTACGAAATGTCAATAAATTGGGCCAAAACACAGCCTCCTGACACAAACTCTTCTATTGATTTTAAGCTGCAAGCAAAAAAAGGGCAAGCAGAAGTTAGCTTAAATGCAAATATTTACAATACGTTCCTTATTACTAGTTGCACAAGTCAATCGGATGTGACTGAGAATTTACTGTAAAAAAGGAAAGGGTAGGACTAGAGAAGAGTTTCACTGAGGTAGAAAAAGATTTGTTACAACAACTTTGTTCCTGTTTGAAAGTCAGTGTTTGCAGTTCAGGACCTTGGCTTCTATTCAGCAAAGCACTTAAGAATTTGTTTAATTCCAGTGGTTTCTGTGAGACTTAAATATGTTTTTAGCTATTTTACTGAATAGGAATACAATTATTCACAAAAGCAATATAGCATATTACTCAAGGGAATGATTGTGTCTCGTGGGTCTCCTGGGTAAAGCACATGCACACAGAGGGAAAAAAAAAAAATCAATTTCAATAGACACTAAAAATAGATGGCTTTTCTGAGAGAGATGCAAACCTTTTCTTCACATTCAAGCTTCTGCTTGGGTTTATAGTTCATCAATGTTAACAAGGCTATTAATATAGAGTAATATTTTATTGCTGTATTTTGCTTTTAAATGTATATTGTAGAGTAAATCCTTCCCATAGCATCTTCCAGTCTCGATTTTATATGCCAGTTCCTAGGCCTCTCCATTGTTAAAATAGTAGGATTGCCTCGGCTTTGCAGACAGAAAAGTAGTAAGTACAATGAATTAACAACACTAATGCTTTAAAAAACCGAAGCACCAGCTGTGAGGCAAGTGAACCTCCACATGTTTTCACTTCCTTCGCACTTTCTCAAAAGTCTTGACATCTCA
This sequence comes from Burhinus oedicnemus, assembly GCA_008921705.1. NCBI lineage: Eukaryota > Metazoa > Chordata > Aves > Charadriiformes > Burhinidae > Burhinus > Burhinus oedicnemus. The sequence goes on from VFFE01009028.1 coordinate 2,927,392, forward strand.
TTACAAAATTCAGCAGAGTAGGTCTTCCCCTTAAAACTATGTCAGCTATAAATAGGGAAAATAACCAGAAATGCAGGTTCAATTGGAACATGACAACAGTTACCCTCCTCCTGTATATCCAGCTTCTAGTTTGTAAAATAAACGAGGAGAAAGTAACCTAAGATTTTATAGTCTAAGTAAACTAGGTCCATGCGAAACTATTCACATCAGACAGTCATAGGACTATACCCTTAATTACAATGGCAGGTACCAACAGTCGCACAGTGTTTGCCTAGATTTCCCTGGTGCAGGCATAAGCCTGAAATAATAAAAAAAGAGAAGAATTGAGAGATCCTTCACACAAGTCTTGAGTGTTTCTGCTCATTGTTGGAGGTTTTTTAGATGTATGTTCTTAGTTTGCATATAATTGGGGCATTTCACAGAGCTAGAGAAGGAAGCAACAAATGAGAAACTCCATAAACGTTCTCCGGTATCTGACTGTGAAGAGAAAAAAGCGAGCAACTATTGCACAAGTTTAGTCCATGGCAAAAAAGTTAGGTTCTAAAGGAATCTTTTTTGTACAGTACATTTATTCAAAGGCCCATTATGGATTGTTTCTACATAATTCCACTTACCCAGCTTACAAAAGAAACACGATTCTTTTTCAGAACCCCCTTAAACATCACTATTATTTCCAAAAATTGATTCAAAGCTTTTATAAGCATAGTTAAGTGTGCATCAGATACAAAAATAATAGCCCAATCTGCACTGGGAGTTCCCAAAAGCGTAAACCTGAGATAGTAATTACCAAAAAAGCAGGAAACATTTTATGATAAGATGTGATAAACCTTTATGCAACACTAAGGCGCCGAATCCGTTGGGCGTCAACCTGTCCTAATTTGGGATTCCCCCTGCAATGGCCGGGTGAGGCCCCCCTCTCTCCTCCGCCTGCCTGACCCCTGCCCTGCCGCCACGGCCCCGCTCCAGGGGCTTCTTCCATTGTCCGCGAGGTCAGAATTCCCCCTCACGCTGCGTCTCCCGGGCCCGTGCGGGCAGTCCCGCTAACCTCCCCGCCCGGGCGCTGTACCCCCACCGCAGCCCGGGGCCGGGGCCGGCAGGGCCGCCGCCCGCCGGGGAGCCCTCCCGGGCCGGCGGCGAGGGAGAGCTGCCACAGCCGGGCAACCTCGCCGCTGCCTCCCCGTCCTCCCCGCTCGGACGCGCCATGACTGTGCAACATTCTCGGCTTCGGGGCAATTTTCACTCCGCCGCCAAGCGACGAGCGGCCCCGCGGCGGCGGCACCCGCACAACTGCCCTGTGAGGCCGGGGGAGCTGCGCGGTGGCCTGAGGGGGGCAGGGGCGGGAAGGCCGGCAGGGGCCGCCCTCCAGCGGCGGCGGGCCCGGTTGCCCCGGTTACGGCGAGGCATGCCCCGGCCCCGCGGGGCCGCCGGCCGCGGGTGGGAGAGCTCCCGCGCCGCGCCACACACCCCGGCTGCCCAGCGGACACGCCCCCGCCCCGGCACGCTCGGGGCCGGACCCGCCAGCGGCGGCGGCACCCCCCGCCCGCCCCGCTCGGCGCACACGACCCCCGGCTCTCGGCACCGGCCGCGCCGGCCTCCCGCCGCCCCGGCATTGTCTGCCCCCGCGGGGCGGCGCCCCGGATGCCTCCCCCCGGCTGCCGGCCGGCGGCACCTGCCGGCTCCCGGCCCCTCTCCCGCCGCCCCGCACCTACCAGACGGAGCCGTAGGCGCCGGAGCCGACGGGGGTGAGGTTCTGGTAGCGCTGGGGCACCTCCCACACCGTCTTGTTC